>QNGE01003431.1:0-84148 GCA_008508345.1 Paragonimus westermani | reverse complement strand
TAATAATTTTCACTCGAGGTTATTACCAGCTCGAATGAAAAGTGAAAGCCGTTCAACGTTTAATCAGATTGAAAAGGCCAACAACGCTTGCTGAGGACACAAGCGACTACCTCTAACCAGATGTGTCCGTCTATAAAACTGTCAAATACATCTAGTCAGTTGACCACACTTAAACCAATGACGGCTTCTAATACGGAGAGAATGCAACGTCATTTGCTTGAAATGTGTGATCAGTTACCAGGCTCAGCGCTACTAATATTAGACAAGCGTCATGTGACATTGAGTATTTCAGAATAAACTGCGTCAACTAATGAATTTCTTGTGGCTTCCGAATAACGCAAATAAACCATAGTGCACAATAAACCCCTCTAACAGCTCTGAGAGCAGAATATAGGTACTTGTCACTTGAAGTTCCACAGTGTATTTCATATATAACCTCGTAAGGTTTCGGATGGCTTAAGCCACTCTAAAAGTACTTAGGTGTATGCTTTCGTCAGTTTTCAAACTGTCGTTCACGGTGAAATCCAACCCTAATTTGACTAGACAGGAGGTTTCAGTCACTACCTTCACACAAATTTCAGGTTGTTTACCAGCAGCATTTTTGGAACACATCACCTCGGGGAATGCATGCAATCTAAAAACGTACTTCTCCTCATCACCGTATGCTGACATTATGACCAGTCAAAATCGTGCAACATGTTGAGGTACAAATCAAGTATATCGCTTTCGTCTACCAATCGGTGTCACTCGTAAGTTCCTTCAAGGCGAATAATCGATAAAACGAATAGTTTGTTCTGGAATTGCATTGCGAGCCATTTCTTAACTTAATGACTCGCTGTTGTAATGTATGTATGTTCGGATGTACCGCAAATGCGCTGCGTTGTTAATCCGCGTATTGTCCATCCCTGTTGAACGAAACTGGCATACCACTCGTTCATAACATATGTCAAAGGTTGACTTTGATGCTGATACTCAATTAGGGTTTTGCGTTTTCAGATGTTTGACAATAATACGTGTTCAACATGACCTTTATGAGCATCTGAATGAAGTCATTAATACATTCTGTAGAGGCTGCGGGGTTCTTTAGCTATCGACAACTGTTTCTTGCACGATGTACTGATCTCTTCCGATCGACAATCAGTACTGCTTGAAAGGGAGCTGAGAAGTAATTTTCCACTCAATGTTACATTGCTTTCTGGCTTACCCTCTTCACCGTTGGTCGTACATAACATCTTTTCGTTCAACGTTTAAACTGTCTATCGTTTGCATTCGACGGATTGAAAAGAACACAACAATTCGAGTAGGTTTTGGCGTTCAAATTTTCAGCGATCTCTGGTGGCCTTCCTATGCAGTTTTGCAATCGTACTCACACTAACAAAGAAATCGATGTCACGGGGAACCTGCCGCACTGTTGGACACGAAGAGATCGGTCACCCTGGTTGGTGAGTTAGTGGGGATGACTGGTGCGGTAATGAGCGTCTGTTTGGTGTTACTAATCAGTCCCTGCCAAACACAAACAACAGTTTGCCGTCACCGTGGCAACTAGACCGGTGTTGCATGCGAGTGGGGAAAACATCAGCACTACGTCGTTCTGCATGGAGAGGCAGATCTTTTTGAATTACTTCCCCCAATTTAGAACATATAATGTGATGCTCTGACGATGCATACATTATGACGGACGCATTTTCACTGATGTTTGTTCCAGATTTTCTAATAAGTCAATCTGTTTGATTGATTTACAGGCGTCTGTATGACATTCACTAAGTTTATGCCATGTTTCCGAGCAATTACACGAGTACACTCTATATTATTACGGCGTTCACGGATATCTTTTGGGATTTTGGGTTTTTAGCACCTGACCATTTGTTCACTGCCCAGAATTTGCTTCTTTGGTTTAGTACTTGTGATGAGCTAATTTGTTGTGATATACGGAGAGGTAAATTACAGTTTATTTAAATGCTCACGCTTCCTAACAGAACTTCGGGGATTTAGACCACTTCAAATTAAATGAGTTCCACATTTTATAGCAACACTTCCATTTAGATGAGCTTTTTGGCTTGCCCACTTCGACAAGAAACACGATACTCGAGTTTTGCTCCCACTAGAACCCGTCAGTAGTGCGCATCCTCGTCAGGACCGGAATTTACGCCCTGGTCCTCATTCTTTTGAGAATACCTTGTAAACCACAATGCCATTAACCTCACAGTAGGCCTGACTGAGTAATCCTCTGAAACGCTGAACTGTAGTTTTTTAAGAATAATGTTCAGCTTGCTAGTCCCCTCAGTAGACAGAATCGTTCTGCCTAGCCAAACTGACAATCCCGTAATCAGGACTACACATTTACGATGAAGTTACTTTCATTGCTGAAACGAATAAGCACGGTTCAAGTGTTTGAGAAAAGTTTAGGGATGTAGGTTATATCAGACTGAATGAAGAAGACCCGAGTAAGGAGTTATCGATTGGGTTACACACACTGATTCTGTTTAGTCTCCTTTCGAAACGATCTGGCAAGCTGAGCATTATTCTCGATAGACTGTGTTTAAGCGTTTAGGTGTGATTTATCGGTCATGCCTATTGTAAGATTACTGGTATTACGTTTAACACGTTGGTCTAACAGGTAAGATGGTTGGAATTTAAATTCCGGTCCGAACATGGATATGCACAACTGATGAACGAAACTCGAGTCTAGTGTTTTTTCTCGAAGCGATTCAGTCAACATGCTTATTTGGAGTTGAAGGCTGCGATCAAATGTAGTTGGTATTCAATCTGAGATTCATCAGTGCGTCACTTTTAATACTAATTTCGAGTCAATGTTTATAATTGATGTTCTGCTCTTTCTTCTATAGTAACTTCGTACCATGCGGGTAGTTTTGCTGTAAAATACTCTACAAGAGCATCACCGTTCTACAAAGCAGTTATCTTTGCTTAGTAAATATTGATATCTTTCGGTACTCTGCATGTTTTTTGTATAAGCTGTTTAGCACTACCACTGTCACTGCGAATGTGTTAGTTCATAACAGTGCCCTATCGGGTTACTCTGCTGTCTGATAAAATATGATCTGACTTTTTTTGGCTAGTCTATAAACATGGAAAAACCCATCAGGATTTTTGATGGTAATGTAACAGAGGGTTTTCATGCACTCAGCTTACGAAGGAAATACAGCAGTAGGCTAGAGAAATGAGATTAACATGATTTCCTGAAATTCGTCAACCGGCATCCCTTGGATCAAACATATACCGAGGGTTCAAGTCACTGGCACGATGGTTGCTAGCGAGGCCAACCACTTCGCTGAGATTGACTGAATCATCTGTTTTCAATTGGGGCCATGTCTAAATGATGCCTACGTGATAGACATCCCTTGGCTAATTCTGTCGTCATGTGTACGAAAACAAACGACAGCTCATTCACGGTTTTCACATTCACAATCATGTCCAGGTAAACGCTTCCTCAGTTCTGCCGTGCAATGTTTAGCGGAAGGGCGTTCCATTACCTGAGTCATATTCAATGCGCAATCCACCGGTCCAGTGGAGGACAAAAATTTGCGCCCAACGGAACGTTTTGTTGGCCAGCATAATGTAATTTCTCGTCAGAAGCGGTCTAATTTTACACACCTAGTATTATAAGAATGGATTTCCATTTTCATAGGATGCCTGTATTAAACAGACTGATTCACTGTTCTGGTCTGTGTGTGTACCTGCGTATTCCTCTGTATGTTCGTCACTGGTTGTTTTGGTTTCAAAAGGGTGAACTGCGTTCTACTGGCTTCTTGCAAGTAAAAACGTTCTAAAAATATTTTATGATTAATATTTCTGTCTTTCCTACGAAAAAGCTTTTGATGGCTGACCTTGAAGATGGATTGTTGACTTGGTAGTCACTTTGAACAGAGCAAGACGTGTACTGGATTCTAACTTTCACACTATTCTACTCACAAGTCTGCCCAGTGGATGCGTCCGACTAGTAAAGAAAAACAGCCAAAGCAATTGACAAAAATCGTTCACTGAGTTTGTCGGAAACGCATGACTGTATACTTCTCTAGTGGCTGTCATCTCTACTTGTGTGTTCAGTTTTTATCAAAGAAAGGAAAACTCAGCCTACAGTTATTTAGTCGTTACTGACCTTATAATAGACAAATAGTATTGAAACACATCAGGAAATTGTTTAACCGTCGAGGGGCAGCCAATCACCTGTATCACATTGTAGTTACAATCAAGTATGACAGTTTCAGCCCGGATAAACGATTGGCATACTTCTTATGAAGCATTAACACATAACCGTAAAGCATGGAATTATAAAATGCAACCAAATCATATAAACTAACAGAAGCGACAAACGTAATAAGCATTTGTTTAAGAAAGAAGCTGACTTATTTTTTCAATGTCACCCTAAATAAAGATATCTCTTTTGCCCTACTGTTTAACCATTAGGTCAAAAACAACACACCAAACCAAACATTACTTTTAGAAGGGGAGTTCGTCATTCTAAAGATTGCTGAGAATTTATGTCAACCTCCTTTGCGTGTTAGCCAACACTTATTGACTTCATAAAATTTAATATTTTCTGCTAGACTAAGACTGAGTTGATTAATAGCGTGGGTTTGAATACTGATAGATTGTTGTTATCATAATGACAGTTTTTCCAGTAATCATACAGTTATACAAAGAGCTAGCTGTGATAGCAGAGGGCATGCAAAAGTGTATTCAATTTTCACAATTTCCCCCCGTGGAAAAATTGTTGACACCCACCGCAACCTACTGCACTATACTATTTTGAATAGAAATCGGTCTCAAGGGGATAACTTGTCAATTGGAGTTTTCCGATACTCATCGCCCCCTTGTTACCCCATCGCCAGTTTCGTGCGAATTTCGGTTATTCAGTAAATAACTTTTAACTGATAGTAAAAAGAGTACTCATTGGGGTTCAGAGCAGACGTGAATAACAGCAACGTTAAGTGTCCTTCGAGAATCTTTTGACTTGGTGCCGGTTAATAAAACCGGCTTGCTACACTTTAATTCACGCCCATGAATAAATTGAAGGCTTCTGTGTTTGAAGAGTTCATTAACGCGTGACGAATATTTATGGCCGGGTGAAATATCTTATAATTGTATTAAAATTGGAGTGAAGCAGTTTCCCGAATGTTGAAGGTTCAACTGATTAGAACTCTCACACAAGCTATTGCAGGCCAAATTGCGATTGATCGAAAATTTGACACAAACCATTATTAAAGTCACGTTCCTTCGATGTCACTCTTTTGACTGCTGGCCGTGAACACACGTTGACGGGAAGACAAATGGATGTATACTCCACGAAGCACGCCCGGGCCTACTTATGATGCTGTAGAATAAATCTTATAAAATAAGCTACTGAAATATTGAGCGAAATGTTGCATAATACCGTTTTGTAAGTTGTTGATCAAGTCCTGATATCAGCGGCAGTAAAAGATTAGGCGGTGTGATTAAATTATTTGTTTTTCAAGCTAAGGAGTTAGTTTTTAACTCGAACTTTTCTGATGGCAACGAAGTATCTGCGGAACTCGTGAGTGTAATCACATATAGGGCGACTGTGAGCTCTGTGATACTTCACACTTGTGAGCACTATGTGGATCATCTCAATTCAGCTGACAATCGGTGCCTGCACTAGGTGGTTCGCCTTTTGGTGATACCAACTTGTAAGCGAAAAGTAGGTGCATGATAGTAAGTGCCCGATGCGTTTCCTTGTTCATTCTTTGAGCGTTTGCGTAATTAGATGTTTAGCCCAGTACTAAATACCCCAGTTATTCGACTGTAACGTCAACGAGCATTTACATATGTCACCTCCCTAGCACATAGTGCATGTGTTTGACAGCTGACCACCGCTGAACTGAAATTGGACGTTGTGTGTGCTGAAAAATAACAATGGCTTCAGATTTCCGACTGGAACACTAATTTCCGTTAGATTGTCTTTTATGTATTCACATAAGTAGTCTACTGTTCTACAGTGGATTGAGTAGCAATGGGGTATCCACTTGGCCTGTTATTGGAAGACGTATTTATAGCCGAAGTGGAACTTAATCATTTGTGACTCACAATTTTCGAGGTGCTTTTCTATAGACGCTATGTAGATGACATTCGGCATGATCACAGACTCCACTGATGCGCACAGCTTTTTACTGGCCTTTAGTCGTGCACATTCGAATACGCTACTCACTCTGGAGGAGAAGAAACGTGATATATTGTCCTTCCTTGATGTTTCGTTGCACAGCAGAGTGGACGGATCCCTACAAAGCTCCGTACACAGGAAAACGACGTGGACAGGCCAGTGTACACACCGCTTAAGCTTTGTTCGATCAAGACAAAAACGGACTTTGCTTATCTGTCCAACAGAAGAAGCAAGAAGGAAATGCACGGCAGTCACCTTAGACAACGAATTACAACCAACTCGAAAGATACTGGGCAAGAGTGGATATCCAGAAATGTTTTTATAAAGTAATGTAAAACCTAAAAGTACTCAGACAGCGATAGAAACAGTGGCGAAAGAAAGCATTTTTATCTGCCTGACATTTGAAAGCGATGTAGCCAGTGAATTTATCAGTCGCAGACTGACAAATGATCTGGTCAAGACCTGCAATGCTGCACGAATGGTCATCTCATTTAAGAGCCGACAGTTATTGGCGTCACATATGAAAGATAGGTTGCCCAAGTCTTCTTCGTCACTCTGTATTTATTCTCTCACCTGCTGTTGTCAAGTCGGTTACGTTGGGAAAACTGTTCGGCGATTATTAGACACGATCCACGAGCACCTTCTGAAATGGCTACGTAATGGTATGACGAAACCAGTGTCGAATGCTAACGGGTCGCACTTGATCAACACTGGTCATCAGATCACGCCCGACACAGCGTTCACAATTATTTACAGTGTGCCAAGCCTATTCTGGAATTGTCACGACCAGACTGTTGTCGACGGCAGAGGCGATCGTTATCAAACTCTGCAACCCCCAACTGTGCGCTCAAAGGAAACACATACAGGTGTAAAATATCCCCAACAAATTCAGTATGAATGAAGTTGAACAGCTTGGGCGTCGTGTTTCACATGCTATTGATTAACAGATTGAGAATTACACAAGGTTACGAGTAAGTTATAATACTCTACGTTTCAACCACCTCGGGTGACCTTCNGTTGCCGACGGCAGAGGCGATCGTTATCAAACTCTGCAACCCCCAACTGTGCGCTCAAAGGAAACACATACAGGTGTAAAATATCCCCAACAAATTCAGTATGAATGAAGTTGAACAGCTTGGGCGTCGTGTTTCACATGCTATTGATTAACAGATTGAGAATTACACAAGGTTACGAGTAAGTTATAATACTCTACGTTTCAACCACCTCGGGTGACCTTCCTCAGGAGTGTTGTAATCGAAGTCGATTTCTCAATCTGTTTATCAAACACATACAGGCCCTACACCCCCCGTGGTCAAGTATGTGCCAATCGGTTGCAACCCATGGGTCCAGTAACCCGATTAACACGTTATCACACATCGTTCGTAGAAACTAGGCAAATTCACACGTACACAAACTCACAGTTCCCATGACTATCACCATTGCGTATAACCATGCTTTTGTTAACTAGTATAGCAACAGTTTCCAGGATAAAACATAATGTCATAAATATCCACCTGCATATGTCATACGGTCAAAAGCTAGAGCTTGTCAAATTCTGCCTGTCCATCGGCAAATCAGTAAGATTAAAACTACTAAGGTAGAAATGAGAACAAATCAAGCATGTGACAGACAACATTAAAACTTTTGGCTGAACACACCCGATTAGAAGAAAATTTAAAAAAATGCGAACCGCGCGGTGTAATTGTAGTTTGAATAACATTTGTAGTAATGAACCATTTGGATCAGAAATTCAGCACACTTGACACTAAACAATATTTGAGAAGAAAACAGGTTTGCTTCTTCCAATGTGTTGTTTGCTGTTTGGAGTGAGAGCATGTTGTCACATGAACTTCAGTCGAACTGAAAACGACACATTGGCGAGGTTTCGTGGCATTAACCGTCAAAATCGTTATTGACACTGCGATCTGAGGGACACTGTTCTAAGAAAACCACGACGATATGAACCTTCAGGAAGTTATAGTATTTTGTCGCTCCGTGAAGGACACAGGTATAACGTGAGTATCTTTATACTAAAGAAAATATATAACCCCACAAGGGTTCCTCGATAGAGGTTAAATGTTTGTGCTCATAGTTCTTGTTACGAAGCACAATTTCACTACCCCCATAAACACTTGTTTGCCACACGAAAAACACGAGGTCATTCAGAACCATACGTATGTTGTCAGTAGCTTCCACTGGATTTGATGCGGCCGACGGTGATTTGGTGAGCTAGCCATACCAAGACACAACAAGCATGGAGTACTGAAAACTCCCACAATTCTTCGGGGGACACGCAGGTGGAGGACTGTCTAGCTAAATTTGAGTAGGCCAAGGAACCTGTCTTCATAATGTGCTGTTTCTCGTACTAGGAGTTATGTATAGGGATAAGTCATAATGTGCGCGAGGTATTCTCAAACCGAATAAACATTGTACTGAGCCAGGGATCGTAGTAGGATACTGGTTTTATACATCGAGTTCTGTAAACCACACAACATGGGGAGCGAACGTCAGCTCGAACAATTTTGAATCCGGGATTTTCTTCCCAACACTAGCCTACAAGGATAGCATGAAGAAAAGACTCGTGTGCACAAAATAGTCGTAATTCGCATAGGTGGTTTTCTTCAGATAGACAAGACGTAGTTTGCTTTCTTTAGCTTAGTGAAAAATAAGTCTTTATTTCATAATAGTGTCACATTATCAGAGCCAATACTTCCTCATCTCGTGACTAAAAGCTGTGGTAGGACGTTTGTGCCCACTTCTGCAAAAGAACTCTCGAGAAGAATTGTGTACCCACATTTCCACCATTATCTGTTAGTTACTGGCAAACATTCGGGCATGGACAAATCCAAAGATATGTTACCGTAATAGGGTTCAGTTGCTCAAAACATTATATGTGGTTGGCTTAGTAAATGTAAGTTTTAGAAACTACAACAAACTGTAGGCCTAACAAGGTAGGGCTTAGTCTTACTAAATTAATGTACTCGTACCTCCAGTGAAAAGGACAAGACAAAATCCAAAAATGTATGTTTGCTCAGGTAACGCACCTAACGCATTCCAATAAAGTAATTCTCAACAGTACTCTAAGCCTTCTTACTTGTGAACACTTTGTTCAATTCCTTAATTTATTATGGGCTGTCTGAGAAGCCAAACCGTGTTCTGTATGGTGAGGGCTTTGGTATTCACAAATGTTCATCTACCGTGAACGATAAATATGATTTGAAGATGAATCGTTTCAGGTCATATACACTTGTGTCCTCATGTCTATTATCTACAGTTAGCGTCAATTCCTACTTCGAGAAAAAAGCCTATGTCCCAAAGATTGTAAGTGTTTTGTTAACTAACTTCGTCCGATGCTTGTTGAAATGTCCCTTGCTTGATACCAGTTACCGCCATCTGTACAATATGCTATCAGTGACGCCAAGCAGATGTTAGTCTGGAAATAACCGGTATTAAATAAATCGCAATTTTATGTGACGCAGTGGACCTGATGAAAGTTGAAGCGAATTTTCTTACCGGCAAATGTGCTGTCATTCACGTTCTCCTGTATGATCGCTAAAATTATGATCTAATGAGAACTTTGTTTTACCAAGTTAGAGGGATTTGGATAAGAAAACCCTAGTCAGAAGCACGTTGCTTTTGTGGGACAGAGTCGAGAAAAAATAATTTTCTACGAGTATTTGTTGAGAAGGATAGTGAGAAATAATCAGTTGCAATGCTGACCACACTCGTTCCAGAAAATAATTCGTTTGTTTCACAAGGTTGACGAAAACAATATTTTGTCGAATAATCGTTACATGACAGCTAAGAAACCCGCCTTGGACAAAATCCAAATAATCCAGCTGTTGACTTCAGTTTGCCTTCAATCCCAGTAAAATATCCGAAAATGTTCAAAGCTAGCACAGTTGAAATTTGTGAATCAGGTGTGTGGCTTTGTATATCATCCGGTAAGATACTCACTGCGTCTAGATGAATCATCCTTCATGACGGTTCAATTCCAGCGGCAGCCCAGACTCATCACAGTTGCAGTTCTTATTAATCCTTGTGTCGTACACATAGACAAAATACAGCGGAAAATATGGGACTGAATCAATTACCTTCTTATTTGAATTGATGAAGCACTCATAAATGTGTCAAGACCCTGTTCTATCCCGAATGGTATTCCCCGTCAAATGGTTGCATTATTTCGCACAAATTTGTCGCAACCTTTTATTTAAGCTCTGTTGGTAGGCACAACAATTAGTGTGATTACCCCACTAAGTCAGGTTTGGTTAGCCACACCAATCGTTCAAAGAAGTCATAGTAATTTCCCTCAAGAACCTTGTGTAGTACGGCCCGTGTCCGTGAGTTCGACTTCACATCTTGCGTTCACAAATTGTAGACAAATAGAAGCGAGTGTTTCATTGGGATATCAAAGACCTACCCTGGAATGTCTAAATCTAGTAACAATTCGAAAAAGAACGTCGGCTAATGTTGTGCAACATGAATGCTTGGTGGTTATTATGACATGAAAAGTTGAGAGAAGCTGCAAAAGTGAACTTGGAAGTGGCTGTTTCGACAGTCTTATCATGTGACCGCAAGTAGTGGACTATTCGAAGATACGGTGTAATTATTGAAAAATCGGGTTGCCATCCACATTGTCTGGAACTGTTGAATACGAACGAATGTCAGACGAAGTTTAATTGAACGAAAACTCATCGCTGCATAAAATGCATACAGAGATAGAGTAGATGCATAGGAACTTACCGACGCTCCACGGGATTGGTTCTCGCCGAAAACTGTAGTGAAGGTTTGTTCGAAGTGAACTACCAACGATTCTACCTCTAAAATGTTCACCAACTTCTGACAGACAATTCTCAAACTTGGGGAGCACATATATCACTAGTCCAACTACGTAATTTCGCCGTAGCGTTTTGAAGTTTTATTCGATGTTATGCTATTTGTGAAGGTATTATACACGATTCTTGATAATGTAAGGTTTGCTGGTATTTTTATTCAATTGCTGACTCCAAAACAATAGTAATCCATTACTTTTCATATTTACGGACTTTCACTTTCCAGTTTTCGGGGTACTGTAGAACAAAACGGACTGACTAGGACATTAAATGTTTTGGTCTGTTATTAACGTGAACTTTTCAGGAAAAATAGCCTTTACATACGCAGCCATACATGCATAATGACGTCAAACTTGTTTCTGGCTGATAGGGTTTACTGAATGAAATGGTTTTGTACACTTTCAGTTGAAACAATTGAAAAAAGCGAAATTCTGTTTTTTATTTGCGTTGCTGTTTGTACAGTGCAAACAATGTTGACTGCAGCAAAATCATGTTAAAAGCAAAATATTTTTGTGAATTATTTGTGGTTGTTTCAAAAATGGTTCACACATTGTGGATTTTCCGTTTGAGCAGAACTTACCGAAATGTTATTGGGCAGCGCAGTTAAGCGTTGTTTAGTAATAACGTTTATAACCAAGAAGTTTTCAGTAAGAGTACATTTTGGTTACAATTGTTTCGATGATTTTGTTTTTGACAGTTCATTTTGTGCCATTATGCCACAAAATTTAGTACGCTTTGACGACGTTATATTTTCTCGTAATTTTACACATACATTTACCGTGTTACTGTATTGAATGAATATTTTGCTGACAGTTTGTTCTTTGAACGTTTTGGTAACAGCCTGGTCGTTTACGATACATATTACTGGGATGTTTGGCAGAAACCAGTAGTGACTATCGTCTGATCATTAGAGTGCCAATCGAAGTGCACTGAACAAGATTCGGTTCAGACCGTACTACTAAATGGTATCCATTGGTTGCATGCCACGCTGATCACAAAGTGCTGCCTTGCGTTCCTTCAAGCAGTAAAACAATTACCACCGAAATAAGCCAGGAAAAAGCGAGGACCTTAACAACAGAAGCTATGAAATAGGATTTACCCACGCGCTGCCTGTCGTAAATGCTTCATTATTTGGGCAGCGTAAGTTCCAAGAACGTTAAGCTGTCTTTGAGTAAGTAACATACATTAAAATGTACACTGACCAAGTGCGCTAACCAGGCGATTTTGTTTTCACAGAATATGTGTTCAGTTGTAAAGATGATTGCAAACTTTTATCATATGTCAATCCATTTATTATTCATATGTTGCTCTTGATAACCGCGATAGTGCACTATGTATTCTGATCAAAGAGGTCTGTGCACCATTGACGTAAAGTCCCGATCCATTCCGTGAAGTGTGTGAGGGCAGCTTTCAAGACTACCCAGAAATAACGCATAATTTGGTGTCACTTTATGCGTGCATCTCGATATGTGCTGTTATGCCATCGGTTGGGTACAAGAGATGATTCACTTGAAAGCTTCCAACAGGAAAACTTTCGAACGCCTGGTAATGTTGATGATATCAATTCCTTGAAAACTTATTTCCATTTAGAAGAACCATTGTCGGACAGACCGATGATACATATGAGACATAATTAGGGTTTTTGGGGTTACTACGGTGATAACTGCTGGTCAGTGCCGATGAATTAGCAATGAATGTGTTTGTCAACTGTTGGAAAGTAAGTTAGTTCATGATCATTATTCAGTACGTTTTCGGCTGATTTATCCCACTAGCGTTATGTACAACCAATGTGCCGACGCCCAGAAAAAAGACAATGGAACATGCGGAATTTACGACGAATACTGGAACTGCGTTCCCAGTTAACGTTTCTCAAGTGATTCCACTTAAAAGTCTTTATAAGAAAAGTAGAACAATAAATGGTCACAGCGATTATGATGATATTCAGCCGAACACTTTTTGAAAGTTTCGTTCCAGATTAATGTGAAACTCTATGACAGACAACCCAAACTTGGTCATAGTTCACTTTGGTTAGGACTGAATTACGGGGCTACTCGAAGTTTTACAAATCAGTGGGTATTCTACGCAGTTTGTTGTTCGGAAAGTGAAAT
This sequence comes from Paragonimus westermani, assembly GCA_008508345.1. Classification (NCBI taxonomy): domain Eukaryota; kingdom Metazoa; phylum Platyhelminthes; class Trematoda; order Plagiorchiida; family Troglotrematidae; genus Paragonimus; species Paragonimus westermani. The sequence goes on along the minus strand of QNGE01003431.1, from coordinate 71,072 downwards.
GTCACTCAAATCGACAGCTTTTGTAGATAATAATATTATAAAAATTATCGTTAAGAAACCAGGGGTTAATATATCTCAAACACTTAGCTACGTCGTTCCTAAGTAACTTTACACACAACGCAAAGGAAACACCTAACAGATCTCATTTCACGTAAAAGCACGGCCATATGAAAAGTTAACCAGGACGTGTATATTCTCAAGTGTTCAACTACTCTATGCGACCATCCCTTCGGTTTCAATCGATGTACCTTTTTGAATTTTTAAATAATTGTTATTGGACATTATGTTGGACGGAAATACGAGTCAGGCTGGTTTACACAATTAACAGTCACTGTATCGGCGCTCCAGATACATATATTCCCCCCGCATCGCTTCTCTCTGGGTCTGTGGTAGCAATTTTTACCACCTTAGGTGTGATTCCACTGGCTGTACACTGGGCTGAACTTGTTTTTCCGAAACAATCATTAATCTTGCTACCGATATTTGTCGCTTATAGACTGTAATGCATTTTTGCTGTGTGTCTTGCCTTGTGGAAAAGTTTTCTGAGTTTCAGCACACGCACACATTCTTTTTAACTACTCACAGTAATAACGAGTTATTTTATAACACCTGGTTTAAGCATTCTGTCAGTAGTTGACTCCTGTTTTAATACGGACAGCTCAATATGACAGTATGATAAACTAAAACAAACGGGATCCGCAAATTCAAATTCATCTATTTAACAGCAGAGTTCATGATGGAAGCATTTTTCTTGCTCTCCTCGGTCGCAAACTGTCCAACAGGTACATGATAATATTCGTACGAACATGCAAAAAATCAGACGCGATTTCTTCCCCTCAATATGTCTAAGATTTACAGCGTTTACCACATCCCAGAAAACGAATGCAATTTGTGGTTGGTTTTGGGTGAATAAAACTCGACAAAACTTTCATATCTTCTATTGATGTTGCCGAAGTCCGCACAAACGGTAAATAACGCATACGATTCCGTGTGTTAATCTTCAAGTTGAAGGCATGTAACGTTGTTGTGAAGAGCTCTCATTATTCCAAGTTGTGCAGTTTGGCAGGCTGTTCAGCAGTGATTTCAAAAGACGGTCGTACTTTGGCGAAACTGATGAAATGTCTTAAAATCGTCTCGGGTGAAACATAACTTGTTTTACGTTTTATCTGATAAGCATTTTCAGGTGGTTACTCCGTGGATTTGAGAGACAACTTTAATGTTGATCAGTTTTCAATCCTGTGGAAATGTTCGCTCGTTATCAAAATATATTTTGTAGGTCGATTTTTGTTCAAATGCCCCACCGATATGAAACAAATAGTAAGAACCACGCTTTCAGCTGCCATTTGGCGCTACATTGGAACGTTTTTGGTGCCAATAGAGGAAAGCTCTCTGGTCTCATTTCAGTATTCCTACATGCTTCATACACGTTTTCCATTCAGTCATACGGCTTGCGGTTAAGATGATTGTGTTAAAATTTCTCTTCTTGTCAAATGTCCCCACAAGTCCCCCATCAACTGATATTGTCTATAGACTACAAATGACATGTGTATGCATAGGTGTGAATCGTACTTAGTACATTAATTTTAGGTAGTGTTTTAAGAATGGTCAATTAAACAGGGTCAAATTGCGATGAATCTGGAGGTTGATGGAATTGAAACGGTTGTAGAAAGGGTAAGCTCAAACACGGCAAGCACTCTCTCGTCTCAGTTAAGAAGCCAAATTTTGGAACTTCTGCGTAGTCTGGGCCTGTTTTTCCTGCCTTTGGTTCGGGTCCAGAAAAACCTCATTAACTGTCTTTGAGCCCTTTCTAAACTGTAAAATCTGTGGGAACATTTCAACAATAAAAATATTTTCTCGACTGTCACTAAGACTGTCCGTTGGTATTACTCTGCATAGAATATAAGAAGTACTGGTCACTATGTCTGTTGATTCAAGATATGGGGGTAATTATTGCGTTTCAACTCCGTGAAGTCAACGGAGAACTATAATGAAATATAGACAGCCGGTTGGTTCTAAGCTGTATACAACATATTCCGTCATGGATAATTTTCGAATTAGCGGGCAACAAGCTACTAGTGAACGTCTCGCTTCTTTCTAAGCGGATATTCAACATATTCTATGGTCAAATATTAGACGTATCACTTACACAAACAGCTGAGAAGAAAGAAACTTATCTATATTCTTCCCAGTATTACAATCGAAATCATCAGACGAAAAACGCCAGTCAACCCTACCAAAACTCTGCTTAATTAATGTGCAATTGACCTAAGTTAAATTACAAGAACCTGCGATATACTACTAAAACAGTCAAAAGGTAGTAATATTGCCGAGTGGGTTATAAGATTGCCAGGTAATCGGTTGCTGAAGTAGAAGGCGGAGAGAATAGGCATGAAAAGGAAAATAACGATGCAATCAAACCTCCGAAGTATTTCACCCATAAGGAGAAAACAAGCAGTGTCAATCGTAGCCAGCTCATCTAACTTAAGCTATTTTGTTTGTGTCGGTCTGATTGACTTACATAAGCAGCCATTCATTGAGAGTTGACGAATATCAACTTTTATTTCACCAAATCACTGAGTACAACACAAAAGATGGTGCAAGTCTAAATGTTCACCTAGGATTTTGCTTAGTATCAACACCTATGTAAGAATTGACAGTGTGCTTCACATCGTGCGCTACATGGCAGTAAAGCACGCGGTCAGACGTACGTTAAAATTATGTCAATGATAAAAGAGGGGTAGTACACTGAATGTCAGCTAACAGCTACCAAACGCAAGCAGATTGGTGTGCGATTTGAAGTGTTATCTTGACCAACAAACACTTGAAAGAAAACGTGACCTGTGACTTCCGATCACTTGATTACCCGCAAAAGTTATGTTGAACATTCTCCACTTCCTGCACTTCTCCAAGTCAACTTGATAGTTCACCAGCAAAATTTTCCAGAAGCATCGACAACCAACCTCTGCATCAGAATCTGTTTACTTAAAGAATGTCTGATTTCCGTTAAAGTGGTCATTTGGCTTGAGTTCTACTCTCCTTTGTTTTGACGCAGCTCGGTGTTTTGGGGAAACAACGTCTGAAATTATATTCAATGGTGATTATATTCCATTGCAGAACTTAACTAGTGTTGTGAATGTGGTACTCTGACGTGTTTTGCTATGTCTTGGGTGCGCACTACAACTGAATTTCATTTTGTATAGCACCATTTTTACCCGCGTTGCACTGACGGCGAGCTTCCACGAGTGATAAAGGTCCCCCAGATTATTGCATTTAGAAAAAACCACCTAGATAGGGTGGACAATCTCGGGTCAGTGTTGTGTACTGTGAAGCAGGTTCGAGCACATGTGACTTTCTGTCCTTCACTGACAGTACAGGCCGAAATGTCGCTCGTAAACACTGTCCTGTTCAGCTAATGACTGAATCACCCTTTGCTGCTGCGTGGGCTGAACTATTGTTAAAGTACTGCTTATTATGGAAGGGTATTGCAACTGTCTATTAAGACTGCCGCCCGTACGGTAGAATGAAAACGAAAAACTTGAGTTCACAGACGCTGAACTATCACTGAACTACAGATGTGTAAAAATTTCACAAAATTGGAACATTTTCCTTCATTCAAAACGGCTAGGTTGAAAATTCTCGATTAGAAAATGGGCAATTCATTTTTGGTACATATCTGGGTATAGAAATATCGGGTAAGTGGAGTATTCCACTCCACTTTAAACAACTAACAGTGGTGAACAAAGCGCTCACACTTCATTGATCCGGCAGTGCAGTTTTCCGTGAAATTTTTTATTTGGCTGAGCAGTGGTGAAGTCTTTTTTGCAAGGACTGTTGACGGAAGTGCTTACTTTTCAAATATGTCAACACGGCTTTTTGTATGAAAGAGTAAATATGCCCAATATGTATATCCTCACATCAGTTAGCCGTAGATACCCATGGTGTTCTTCGTATGTCACTCCAGTTTTCAATGGAAGTAACACAGTGGCATAACCTGAATATCAGGCAGTTTGTTACCGCAATCGACTTTTCTCTTCTGAGAAGGCAATTCATGTTACATTTGACGAACCGATTCAAGACCCAACTCTTTTGCGAATATTAAAAGGAAAAATGCAACACTGTTCTGATTGAGTTCCCCTGTCTAACACATCAAAAGCAACCGATCTGTTTTGACTAAACTAGACAGAATAACGCCGCGCACATGCCATCAAATCACTCAGAACAATAACTGAGTTTTCCGCTGATCTGGCTATCCTATTTCTTTGCTCGAGTTTTGCAAAGAACAAAAGAATGTTTTGTTGGAACGTATTTACGATGGCAATCACTCACATTTGATCGCAGCCTCCGCATTCAGATAGACTATTAGGCACGACCGAATTATCACATCTGAACGCCCAACTACTCTCGCTTGTGAGCAATTATCGAAAAGTTAGACCAAAATAACGCTCGGACCTGTCAAGGGAACTGTTTAACAGTGTGAAGTGGGGGTGATTTTGACAAAACTGGTCAGTGGTCAGCGCATGCAGTCGATTTCCGCCTACGCAACACTATGAATGTCTCTACTGCCAGCCTACGTCCGATAACATTTCTTTGTCTCGGTCTGTCTTTTTACGCACAGTTTAGCAGCAACCGCCTACTGACAAGTAAAATGAAAGAAACCACATCCAGGTGACCGGACATTGCGGCCGCTTATGGCAAGATAGTTTAATAAATTAGTTGGTCATGCCAATCGCTCATTTCGGGGGCTGTCCTCGCCCTGTTAATCCACAAAATCTTCAGGGGACTTCTGTGCACCGGTCTGGTGTCAGTTCAGTTTTAGGTGATAAAATTTAGTCCATCCATTGGCGTACCATTTAGACGCTGACTTACTTTGTTATGAAACCTAGCCAGACAAAAGCTACGATTACGTGAAGCAGCTTTTTTAACGGGATAACCCTCTGTGTAATGACTTGGTTAGTAAACCAGTCATGTAACTGGATGTTACTTTGTAGCCTGTCCACCGTAATTCGACCTTAAACGCCAACGCTGTCACTTATCACTTACTTCACAATAAAATTATGTGACTTGGTAAGTCAACGGCTGCATAAAAAGTATCGTTGTTCCGTGCGTTGTGTCATTAAGCAGTTCGCATTTGGCCCATCTCAACAAGTTTGGGCTGTGTTGGTTTTCCGGAGGTAGGTTGACTTGGTAAAACACACCTTCCATGTCCTCAAAATGCAAACGAGTATCCCCGGAACTTTGTTAGTAAACCAATTAGGCTGTTAGCTAGATCTGGACTAGTACATAATAGGATATTCGACAAGAAACTGTCAATTGGCAACATGATCAAAAGTTATCCTAGCTTAAGGTGTCGTCGATTCCAGGTTGATCCCTATATTTCTGTAGGTAAGAATATTGGATACTACCTTAAGCACACTTATCACCAGCTTGTTTGCTGGTGAATTGTTTTTTTCAGTACTGACATCTAAATCGTTTGGCTCTTCGAGAAGTACTTTCTCGGATTTTCGAGCTAATACTTAGCTTCTACTGTGTTATTTTACACGCTCGAAAGGCTATTCTCTCAAGGTTGATCTACCCGTTAGTGACCAACAACATTTGTCACGTTGTGTTGTTGTTGACAGCAACCATCCAAGGACAACAAGTACAGCGAGAAGGAATTAGCGTCCACCGAACTATAATCTGACGTGGGGTGTATTGTGAGAATCTCACATCCAGAATGAATTGCGGTCGGTACGTCATTTAAATGCGGTAACGTTTGTGGCTGCTCAACCGGGTGTGCAAAATAGTGTACACTTCTCTCACGTTTCTGGCGGTAATTTTCACTGTTTCGTCGTCTTGTTCAAGCAGTAGCATAGTGGACGACTGTATTGAGGCCTGTGACTCACAATCAAAAGGGCTTGGTTCGGTATTCTTTCAAAAGTTAAGTAAATTTTAGGCAAAGGAAACAGTTATTGAACAGAACTCTGGGCCGCTCTTTATATGAAACTGCCGATTGCGGATGATGAATTGAAACAATTTAGTTATCATTTTGTGCTTAGACTGTATAGTGAACAGCCCCAGGTTGGATCGTGACAATTTTAGCTCTTGGCTGAAAATATCTGCTTAGGCAGTCAGGAACCGAGTAGAGGAAACTAGTATGAGCAGCATCGGTCCTTTCACCAAAAAAACGGATAAAGTCAACAAAGATTAGTTACCACCGATGAAGCGCACTTGCAAAGACCGCTTCACACAGCATCCGATTGGGCGGTCATCGGCGAACACTTCATAACATATGTTGTAAACCCACACTGGATTCATAGTCTAGCTACCGCATTGTCGTGAAAACATTTTCGCTACCTCGGCTACATCCGTCACGATTCCTGCGTCAGGTTTTGGAGGACTACATCCCTCAGCCAGCAATCCAATAATGCAGCGTGGGATTTGGTGAGGTTAGCAGAAGCAACAAGGAGAGAAGTTTTACATTCAGGTTTCATCACAATCCCAATTTTAGCATTGTACACTACTTTATAAAGCCCGATGCTTCCCCAACGAATTAAGAAATGAAATAAAAAACTGATTGAAATAACCATCAATATATTAAATTAAATTTCATATTAAACTTCGAATAAAAACTGGAATTTCACCAGTGAACCTATTCATATCTGATCTGAGACGCCTGGTAGGAGAATTAAGATGATTTCCGAGTTTATGGGCTGAATGTTTCTTTTCAATGCACAGAACATGTACATTGAAGTAGATCTGTCAGATCACTGTTGCGAGTTCGATGTCGCGATCTACAGTTTCACTCTGGAACACAGCACCGAAGTTGAGCTTGGCCACTGGTCGACCTGATATTACAATTTCTGGCTAGTAGCTCGACAGCTGTATATTTCTGTTACACTTCATTCTTTATTGCTCCATTTTATCCTTCTATTTGCCGGATACGAATTCGAACCAAGTTCAGATAATGTCCACTGACAAATGTGCTTAAGAAGATGCATTTGATCGGAATTTTTATTTGTAATTGCTTCACGGATGTATTCAGGCAGATACTGATTGCCTGTGAAACGAAACATAATCCGGTGTCACACACAGTTTATCACGGCAACTGTATGCCCTTGGATTTGTGCTGAACAATATGGAAGTTTGAAGGTTTATTCGGATTAAACCGATTTTGTGCACAAATGGCTAGTGGATATTAACTTATACACGCTACAATCAGGTAAGTCCTGTGGTTGGTGGCTGGTAAGAACGTTGAGTGAACATTTAAATAAACGATAGGGGATAAACAAGGATGAACGCAAGGAGGGTTGCTCATGTTTGTGAAAATGAGTTATGCGCGGTAAATGTGTTATATGTCTATTTAGAACCCAATATAATCACCATAGAGATATATCAAGATTAAACTTTAGCACGTAATTTTGGCTAGTGATAACAGATGGAATCGACATCGTGCGAGCTTTTAGTTGTGCCTTAGTGACGGAAAAGAGATCCCCGCAAGTTAGGTGTGACGGTTTGCGGTTTCGAACTTCCGAAAAACTTTCCAATCCTGTCACTTCGGCTACCTGCAGCAAAAAACGGCATAAACTTTTTGACCTCTAACCTGACCCAATGATACCTGTTTTGATAGCTGGATTGTACCGGCTAGTGCATTCGGTGAGGCCGTTTCTGACAACTCCGTCAAAACTGGTGTTGAATACCACAAATTAAGGAAGGATATCACTCTGGGCCGTTCCAACAAGCCCAGAACTTCTGATAGAATGTTGTGCACAAGCTGTTGTCGACTGTTTAACATTCTACGCTTCGCTATTGCAACCTAAGTAGATAACTCTGTATCCGATGATGCTTCGTAATCTCGTATTGAGCTCACAATTAAGACAAAACTAGAAATTGCTCTTTTTACTGATAGCCTCAGTAAAGACTATACTTCGACTAGCAACCTCCAACTGACGTGAGTCTTTCTAGAGGATTTTAAAACCGCAATACAAACGGGTCACTCAACTTGCTCGATAACTTTTTCGATTAAAGTCACTTAAAATATTCGCTTTAGCCAACCGTCACTTGATGGTTCTTGGTTGCCCCCAGACTACCTATTAACTAAGTAGTCTCCGCAAAAATCCTCTTTATTAGGACGAAGAATAATAACGGCAGAAAAACAGCCATGGAGAAAAAACTATCCAAATTACTCCGTGATATGAAACGATCAGAAATGACTGACGCACACACCTTTGAGCGTTTCAGATTAACAGGGACGGTGATTCCACGAATTAATGGTCTTCCTAAATTTCACAAAGATAGAGTGCCTTTAAGACCGATTGTCAACATGTACAGGTCTCTTTATCATACTTTAGCTCAGTGACTGATGGAACCGCTGGAGGCAATCAAATCCCAACTTACCCCGTTCAGTTTCAAAGATACTTTTGATTTTGTCGACGCCGTTGATTCGTTGAATATCAGATATCACAAAAGGGTTTTCTTAGACCTAACCTCGTTATTCACAAACGTGCCGTTAAGAGAAACTATTGAATTTCTGCGCACGTACATTGAGAACAGAAACACAGCGTCGGCGTCCCCATGTCGAAATTAAAATTTGTTGCTCTACACTTTAAACGTCCAATGTGATGGCGTAGCAATGGGCTCCCAGTTATGTCCGTTGCTCAGATAACTCCATGGCCAAACTAGAGACCAATGAACTACGCCACGTCATCGGTAACTGTTGACTCTATAGACGCTACGTAGACGATACAGTTGCTTGGTGCACAATAAAGACGATACACTGTCTCCACTGGTTGAATTCAGTCGTGTGGGCCCCAACATTGTTTTCACTATTGAATTGGAGATGAACAACCAACTCTCACTTGCAATTAATCGACTCAAACCAGCACTCTGTGTTCATAGATAACTGCTCGTGAACTTGACTCTTCGCTAAAATTAATGACTTATTCTAATCCGCTTATTGATTGTCCACCTCTCTAGTTGTTTGCTCTGAAAAAACCATCCATGTTATTGTAAATTTGGCACTGATGAGTGAATACGAAATGCTTGCATCTCTCGGTTTTCGTGCTCTAACTGCCTTGCTCAAACTGCTCTAGGGAACCAGCGGTTTCAAAATGAACACCACCCTTAACTAGTCGCATGTGTCACATTCCCAGCGACATTTCTGACAGCCTCTTTCATTCACTTATTATGATTCAGTCGTATCTGATGTGAAGTCAATGGCACAGTGGCCAATGTGGCCGCCTTGTGAATGCTTGGTCGGAGTTCTAGTTCCCGCCATGTCGGTGATAGGCAATATTATTGAGCTCTAACAAAGCGAAACTCAAGTATAGTACTTCTTTGTGAGAGGGCTCGACTGAAAAATTCTAGAAGGAACCAGATAAATGTGTCAAATAGTTTTACGTCAGAAATTCCCCTCATACTTCAAAGTTGTCTTTTGCGCAGAATTGATAACCGTTTGAATGCTGACTGTTTAACAGGATAATGAGAGGAAGGTGATTAGCATACTGCCGAAGTCTAATAAGCAAATGAAAGCACTGTTCCAGGCAAAGCGACGAAAACGAGTTACTGGTGTATTTTTTATGTAGGGTGAATAAAGGTGAGCATATGCCAAAAGAAGACGAAGGCCAACAGTAGGAAGCCTTATGTAGAACAATGTGATTATTCTATGATGATATCAAGCACTATATGGAAACCCATCAGTAAAGGTTTACACCGATGATGCACGTGTAGTCGTCAAACAGTTTGGATACGCCACAGTTCGCAAGTCACAAGTCAACCGTTCCTCAACAGTCAACAGTTTCAAGTTGTTTGATACGCAGTGAGAAGACGTTCATGGAATGTCCTGCTGTTATTTTGATAGATGGTCTGGAAAAAAGCACGCAACAAAAATTCGGCTCTCCTACTTTGTCCGATTATTGAGTTACATGGACCAAACGATTAACGGGGACATATAGCACGCAGCAAACAACGGGACTTCCAGACTCACGTCAACAAGCACGGTAAGCTTACACGCGGTTGAAAAGTCAGCCAATAACAGTCGGCCCATTTTGAAGGAACATCGAGTTGCTTGATACAGTGATCAAGAATAAGAACCGAAATAATGAAAGTCATTTTCGCGATAGTGTTTACCTAGGGTGGCACTAGCCACACATAACTGTGTGTAAGTGGTATACTGCGCATGGGTTGATCTTACCAACCGTTATATATAAAACATTTCAGAAATGCGAATTGACTGTCAGCATGATTTCGGTGGCGGCAGGTCCGAATCCCTACCAGCAAAAATCAGTGCATTCGGCTAGGGGGGGGGAGAATAGGTAACAAATTAGGCATCAACACAAGAGTAATGTCAGAGGTCTCATGGTGACAGTTTACGTTTTACGCGCAATTTGCTCCTAAGTGCTTCAAGGTTGACTTTCGCGTTTGACAAGTAAATTTTATATTGACATGGTATTCAGCAGACCATTCACTTCTCAGTGGCATTGAAAAGCTATCACCTCAATGAAATAATCCAACCGAATTCCTCGCAGCAGTCTCGAAAAATAGCTTTTTTTGTAAAACGGGGGTTTTCTGTAAATCTAAGATTTTCCGGTAAACACCTAATGATATGCAGCTCCTCTGGGACAACATACAAACGAAAACCCATAAAAACTTGACGAATGGAGATTCTGAGTAGTGCATTTTTGATTACATTTTGACAAGTGGTACTTTCAAAATCAATTGCCCTCGTACACCACGTGTAGTGTCCGATCAGCGACAGGCTCCACATGATAAGACCGATTGATTTAATTTGGTGGTTAATTCGGTCATTGTCAACCCGATCACACATTCGGATTAAGTTGGCATGATGAGTCTGAACAAGGAAAGAACCTATCATGTAGTGTCAGTTTAAAGAAGAATATCATGAAACCTAATGTATACTTGCCCTGCAATCTGTCACGGTGTTTGTTACGAGTTATGTCAAATGATATTCTTGCGTTAATTGTGTGCACTTCTTGGGCCTCAGAAAATCAGCCCAGCAGTGTGCACTTTTGTCCGAGGCATTTCTGTCATCAGTATTGTCTTTCTGAACAACATAAAACAACATAAACCTATGCACCTATATGTGCATCTTCATGTGAACAAGAAAAGCCAGGTTTCTCAATTCGCACTGGAACAACAAGAAACGTTGAGTGGCCAGAGGAAGCTGTGATAGGCATCCGATTGCATGACAATGTTTCATCTCACGATATTCCAGTACCTCGGTTTAAGCTACTGAACCCATCAAAACACTTAGAGACATATCCACCAGCAAGCATTAACTGCCTGCATTGGCAATTTATCCAAGCCATCTTCATGCTAGAGGCAGTTTCGAATCTATCGTTTTTTCGTCGTCTAACCGTTCCTAATTCATCCGTACGTGTCTGTTGAGATATTTATCTCACACAATCACTTCCCGTTACGGATTTAAATAGGGTAGATGAAAGGTCGAAATAACACGATTTACGTTCTGGTAGATTTCGCTACTTATCTGCTGGCGAGTTGAAATGTATTAGATGCTAATCTGCAAAACGGTCAAAAAAGTTCGAGCTGCTGTAAGAAGAACTAAGCTGTCCACCACAAATGAGTTCAAAAACTTCAGCCAGTTTCGGCACATAATAAGAGTTGGTTCAAAGTAAAACTTGTGAGCAATGAGCATCCGTTTAGAATCATTCTTAGTCGTCGGAAATATCCTCTAACCAGGGACTATGTCGATGCTCTCAAACGCTTACGTGACAATGAAAATCTTGTCATTATCGAAAGTGACAAGGGATCTGGAGCAGTGATAATGGATCGTGAGGACTACACTGACAAAATGCATTTAGTTCTCAGTGATCGCATGCGACTTGTGATGAACGAGGAAGCTGATAACCCGGCAGACTTAGAAAGACGGTTCAGCAGAGAATTACGGTTGCTACTTGAAGTTAGTTTTGTAGAAATTACCACTTTCATGAACCCCAAATAGCGTGGAAGTCAAGTACCTTAGAGGTAAGGCTACCCTAAAGTGTACAAGTCTGGAATTTCGCTATGGACAACATAGACTATGCCCAACTCTCCGTAGCATAAACTGGCCAAATTGTTGGCAAATTTACCAAAACCGGTAGGAGATTTTGTGACAAAGTACTGCCTGAAAGACAACTTTCATCTAGCCGCGCTGTTAAAAAATTCAGCATGTCTGACAAATACACAGCTTCACTGGACCTGGGATTATTTTCCACCAATAGACCATTGAGTGAAACTATCAGTTTTTTGCTATCCTATACAACCTCTAATCAGGTAGACATTGCAACCTAGGGAAGTGAACTAGAACGCTTACTTTTGTTGTGTACATCTAACGTGAACTTTCACTTTCACCGCAAGGCATATCGTCACGCTGATGGAGTCGCCATAGGCAGTTCACTTGCTCCAATTTTAGTCGACATATTTGTGGCCGAACGATGAGCAAGTTGGACAGTTTAATCCTCTATAGAAGACCTGTTGATGACATACATGTAGTGACAAATGATCAGATTCGCTGGGCCAAATGAACTGTTTGCATTCAAAAATTCCTTACATTTTAGAAAGTGAGATCAATGGCCGACTGCCGCTTGCTAGACATCAGTATGATTAAGAGATTGGGTGGATTCATTCAACGTTTTATATATCCAAAGAATACGTGCACCGGCCAGTAACTACACCTTGAAAGCAGCGTTCCAGTTGCATATAAAGGAAGATTGGTAGGAACGTTATTTGGCAGAGCCAGATGGCTGGATGATGAACCCCGTCAGATACAGTAGGTCTTAGTAGACAACAGCTATCCGAGGGGATTTATAAGAAAATTAAGCATGAACAATATGAAAAAGATTATCAACCCACAGTCCCCAAAAAGACACTAATTTTGAGTGACGTTCAAGGGAAACAACGTGTCGAACAGATTAATAACGCTGTTGTCCGCATGTTGTTTGCCGCAATACCAGTGATCCTATACAGAACGTTCCGATTGTGTACACTCACAGTTAAGCACCAGACACCTCAGTTCACCGATCCAAACGTAATCTATGAATATATTTGTAAACGCGGAGTCTCCTACGTTGACAGAACCGAGCTCCAGCTTTGAACCAATGATGCCGAACACTTACCGAAATGAGTTCAGCAGATAGTCACACAATCAGGCTATATGGCAGCAACAGCCAGTGTCGTCGTTTGTTAAACATCACTTGATGGAACACGTGAGTGACTTGCCAAGGTCAGTTCAAAACAAATGTTTGTTACGTTATGCCGAAGCCATTACGACCAGATATCTTTACCCTACCTTACGCTTAAAAAAGAACTCAGCCATTCTAACTCGTAGAAATCGCTGAAATGGTCTATTATCACCAAGTATTGCTTGTTGTTGAATGCAAAGATGTCCGCCGATAATATTTGCCAGGGTCGTTGAGGGATTTGACGCATCAACATCGTTTCCTTGGTTTGCTTTGAGTCAATAGCCCGACACGCATTACAGCTCTATATGTAGTCCCTTATGGAACTCGACATCTGAGGCCAGTATAAAAACGTCTGAGGTCAATAGAAGAGCTCCTTTGCCCTCCGGATACAGCTATTTACTCCCGTATGTGCCAGGTGAACGTGCTCCAACATCTTCCGTTGAAATATCTCTGGAATTGCGATTCTTTCTCCCTTGAATATTAAGCCGTCTTCCTGAATAAATTGATCGCGGTCACTAAAGAAGACTGCTAATTTCTCGGGCAACTTTCTCTTGTCGTGTGGCCACCCGTTTCTAATTGTTTCAGCTAGATGTAACGTGGCGTCTCGTGCCGTTGCTTCTTTTAGGTCGGTGATTAGTGCAGTTTCCGTCAGAGTGTAATCCATGGCCGTAATAGTGTCAAAATGAAGCTCTTCACAGGAGGAGCCTTCTTCGCAAGCTCTGGACAAAGTGTCAGCTATGTGCATCTGAGTCCCCGGTTGATAGGTCAGTTCGACGTCAGATTTTTGCATTCTGATCAACATTCTCTGTAAACTTCTCTGTGCAGCAGATAACGGTTTCTTCGTTATTGAAACTAGTGGTTTGTAGTCGGTGTGAACTATTGTTTTCCGACCGAACGTACAAGTGCTGAAACGTTCTAGGGTGAATATCACAGCCAGCATTTCCTTCTCAATTTGCGCATAGTTTCGCTCGGCAGACGAAAGACTCAGACTTCGGTAGTCCACTGGTCTTCCGTTTTGTAATAATACCGCCCCCAGACCAGTTTCACCGCTATCACACTGAATGACCAGAGATAATGCTGGATCGTAATAGTTCATTCTTTGTTTTGTTGCCTCTTCACTATTGCAGATGTCGATGCACTGAGCTAGCGTCAACTTCGGGATGTTCAAAAGTCTCTGCGTCATGACGGAATTCTGAATACCGATGACCATTCTGTCTCAGATGAGAGTATCTCCCATATACTTGCAGGAATTGCACGATTTCACCAGTTTCTTCAAAACGGTAAAGTACTGATTTATTGTTTTTCCTGCCTGTCGATTCCTCTCAAAAAACTGAAAGCGTTCAAACGTTTCGTTTTTGTCCCAAACAATATTCATTTATTTTTCGAATGATCACGTTCGGTTCCTTATTGTCCTCTCCGTCCTCGAAGGTTAAGTTTCCACGANGAACCCCCCGAACCGGTAACGCAACAGGGACGGCATCACTAACCACCGATAAACTAACAGGGCCTGGCATGTGACTGAGAGTCGAATCAAAAACACACGAATACTGGTCAAGAACATCTAAATCGGCTAATTTGTGCAGAAATTCATCGTGATTAACGGTGATGAGACCCAGTAACTGAATGGCATCAACACCTAAAATGGGCGTTGAATCCCGCTTGACCACAAAATATCAAGCATATAAATCTTCCCATTCTTTGGATTCGTGACCAGCATTGTCGCTGCACCATTCCACATTTTCAGCTGTGCATTTGATTCGCGTATGTTGGAGTCCTTGATGCAGTCTGATGATGTGACATTGACTGATGCACCGGAGTCCAGCTGGCATTTCCTTCTTGTATATTCTATGAGCAAATCTGCGTAGATTCCTTTCTGTCCTCTTGATCCGTTGAGCCGGTTTATCACTTCGCTATCATCTTCGTCGACCCGACTGACCGTAGGCGATCTACATTGTCTGGCGAAATGGTTCCTTTTCCGGCACTTCATGCACGTCTTTCCGAATGCTGGACACTTTCCTTTCTGACGAATATGTCGTCCACCGCAGAACTGGCACGAAATCATCAAGCATTGTTCTTTGTCCCTGTCCATAGCGTTTAATACCAGGCCGTGGTCCGCGTTCAAAAATGTCATCATTTGTTCCGTTGCCTCTTCACTATTGCAGATGTCGATGCACTGAGCTAGCGTCAACTTTGGGATGTTTAACAGTCTCTTCGTCATAACGGAATTCTGGATACCGATGACCATTCTGTCCCGGATGAGAGTCTCTCCTATGCACTTGCAGAAATTGCACGATTTTGCCAGTTTCTTCAAGATGGCAACATACTGATTTGTCGTTTCTCCGGCCTGTCGATTTCTCTCAAAAAACTGAAAACGTTCGAACGTTTCGTTTGTTTGGTCCCAAACAATATTCATCCATTTTCCGAATGATCGCGTTCGGTTCCTTTTTGTCCTCTCCGTCCTCGAAGGTTAGATTTCCCAGAATTTGTCTTCCCCCATCTCCTATTGCATGTCGAAGCATAGCCAGCTGAGGTTCTTTACTTTGCTCTTCAAGATTGGCCAACAAGCAAAAGTCTTCGTACTTCTCTTTCCATAAACACCAGTTGTCCGCAAGTCTGTTCGTGCTGTTCACATCCAGCGGTTCGGGCGTAACATTCGTCAACGGGTTCGTCATGGTGTTCTTTCTGTCAACTGCAGTTTCCTTCTTCCCATCTGACACCATGTTGAGAATCGCTACCTTCCGGATGGAAAACAAAATTCAACCTTCTTGGCACAAAGCATATCTCGGTTTATTGAATTTTTATTGTTTATTTTATAGATTAGACTCATCGGTAAAATAAAGAATTACAATTGGTGTTGACGCTCTCGCTCTCATTGGTCAGCTCGACTCCGCTTGAATCTCGTTTGTTTCAACGCGTGGCGCACTTAAACAATTTGTTTTACTCCGGTGCTCCTTATAACAAAATCCGATGCTGGAGTAGCGTGCCGTGCTGATTAGTCTCCGCGCTGACACAAAAGTCTGTTCGTGTTTTCGACACTGTTTAACCGTAGACCTCTGCGAATCAATGGTTGACTTCGTATCGATGCTTTCGTCCAATCCAATCCCTTTACAGTGATGTTGGTGCCTTAATAGCAGCAGAATTGGTTCTGAACTTTGATGTTTTCCGATTGATTTGTACACTTCAACTCGTCGCCAATAAACACCAGTGGAAATGCAGCGAAATCTGCTCCAGCATAAATAGTGTCATGTCAGTCTTTGTATGCTCTTTTCAAATATTTATTTCAATTCTCAGAGTTGTAACAATCTGAAACAACATTCTTCCAAAAACTTTTTGTCAAAAGGTTCTTCATGGCAGTTGAAGTGATATTTTAATACACCTAGGTTCCATTTAGGTGGTTCCGCTAAACAGCCCAGGAGGTTTGCCAATACTGACAGGAGCAAATTGTCGGCTGAGGATGCTATATTTAACCTTACTAACGGCAGTGGTAATCATTTCTTCCAATCAAGCCTGTAAAAATACCGCAGAAGTTCTACCAGCCAGCATCCGGTGGTGTCGCTAAGGACCGCGTGTGACTGCGACGAATAGACGTATGATAAATCAGATGTCCGTCATGTTCGGGAATTCAACAATAGCTCAAGTCAGCTAATGTGTGCTATGTGCATCATATTACGAAGACTCTGTCTACCACGCAATACAAATGGAAATACCAACCTCTCTTCTAGCGCACTGACGACTTGTTACATTTTGCACATAGTGTGATAACGTTGATTGATATCCAAAAGTCAATGAAGGAAACAGCTTTTCGAAATGTTGGCCTTGATCAATAGCTTACAATTTTTTCGCAGTAACTTTTTTGTCGTATTTTTGAAAATTCGTTATTGTGATTGTGTCAAAATTGTGACTTTTCACTCTACTGGTTTCTCACAGGAGGCTCTAACGAACTCAGTATTAATGGTCGGTGATAAGTTTGTGGTGCATTATCTGGTGTTTGCGTTGAAGCCATTTTGTTTAACTGTTCTCAGACAATAGCGACTGAACCCAGACAACACCATACCACTAACTTAGATTACACAAGCGGTCATTCCATTGTATCCCGAGAAAAAATGGTGTGGCTACTGAAACATTTGGCAGCATCGTTGTTATAATCGGGTTTAAAACAGTCAACTGTTTGCATCAAAAATGAATAGTACAAAAAACACTGAACACGGTTCAGGAGGAAACTTAATTATGAACATTCCGAATGTCAGTTTTGTTCAAGTCAGCGGCAGAAACAGGATATTATAAAGGGCAGGTTGTCCACCAAGTGGGTCACGTAGCCACATCGGTTGCTAGGATCTTTCACATTTGGACTCAGTTACTTGACAGACTTCAAAAAGATTAGAATTCTATGGAAGTTTAGCAAAAGGTGACACTCCATCGTGTGGTCAATTTCTATGCCGTGATTATGTGAAGAAAAATTAGTACGTACACTAGATACATTTCTTTTCTTTCGACTAGTCGCGCCTCCCATAAGAAGCTGTAGTGAACCAGGAACGCAAGCGTGGTGTTTGTCACTTCAAAGCCGCCGCTAACTAAGCCGTAGAGCGGCGCACCTTTAAACCCTAACAAATTTCATATAAAACTGAGATCAAGAGTCTGGGTCTGCCAATCAACAAATTAGGGCGTCTCACTGGAATCTTACGGCTCATTGTCAATCACAAATAATGGGCATAACATACTGTACGATTCCTTATCCTAAGGACAGTTCAACGTTGTCAATAAACCAAGTAAAATGGCCGAACCTGCTGATTTTGCGAACAATAATTCTCAATTGTTAGCGAGTTGGCTGAAACCCAGTTATCCTCTGAAAAGATCATAACGGTAGTACAAGAATGCGCTGTGTCATTAAGTTTATAATTTCACTATTAGGCAGGGATTCGAGAAATTACTAAATCCATGCATATTCCGGTGAGTCAACAAACCGTATCTGTTCAAGTACTTGTATTCTGACAATAGGGTGTTCCGTTTTCATTGCAGCGTTCCTATGAAAAAATTCAGCTCGGATTGCAAGACTTGAAGTATGTTTTATTCCAATCGGAAGCTGATCGTGAAGGTCATCTTTTACCTGGCTGACCAGAACAGATGAGCTTACTTCATTCATACAATCTAATCTTACTGAGTTATTTTAGACGCTGTTCACAGGTTGTCAGAAATGAATGCTGTCTAGTGGTTGCAGTGCGTTAAAACGATGGGGTGGTCGTATAATTACGTGAATAGAACTCTTCCTACTCTCTTCGTGTAACGAGTAATATCACCGGCTTTCATCCTGCTGATCACGTGAGACCTACAAGAAGTCTAACAAGTTGTGGTACATTATGTGCACCCCTAAGTGTAAGTCTGCATTCCCGGCAGTGTCACTTATCTCACCGCACCGTGCAATAAACAAGAAACAAGCTTGAAGAACGCTTGATCAGTATTCAACTTTAAGGTATCTTAACTAATATATCTCAAGTAATGGTCTGCAGCTAAACGACTTCCGTCACAGATGTGCATAGTGACTGAACGTTATCTCAGAATGAATGATCTACTACGGCTTTATTGACGAAGATGCCGGGCTCACTCACGACAGTACTAATTCAGCAAAGGGTACAACCGTTGTTTCCGTGAAGGTTACTGCCTATGTAAGCATGGCTGTAATAAGGTGGTACACACAACAGAATTCGGTATGCAGGAGATATATAAATTAGGGAAAGAAGATATTACCCATGTACATGTGAGTCTGAGTTATATGGCCTTGGAAAATGAAACAAGCTGGAAGTCTGTTTCACTCTCAGAAAGTCAACAACAGGAAAACTGCCGGAAATAGTGGAGCAGCTGAATTCATCACACACATTCATTTAGGTGCACTTGCCGAAATGTTGATGAAATCGTGTATCTGTATATATGTGGCAGTTGGTGTGAAACTTTTCATTTTCTCGGTTTTCTTCAGCACCACTACCGACGTACCGACATTCATCGTTCTCCTCAGTAACTTCAGAGGGAATGCTTTTTCTCTAAGACGTTCACGTTTTTACCTTAACTAGTGTACGGAAGATGAGTAAGTACGCAATGTGTATTATAAAGCTACTAGATTACTTCAAATTTCTCATTCGTCTCACATCCGCAAAAGATGCACATCTCCACTTCGTGTTATTAAAACCGTCAACTACTCCTCATGAACACAAGGAAGAAATCTGTGGAGAAACCAACCCATAAAACACAGGCATGTTCCAATTTCGCAGTGACATCAAGTAACTTGCGACTCATGCACACGATGTTACGGCCCAACAAAACAGCTCAATTTTCAATACGGAACAGGATCGGAACGAGACAGTGCAAGTATTATTAATTTGAATTGTGATCTGTTGATTAAAAGAATCAAAATACCCGCTAAATATGGTTAACAGTTAGTCCCCATTACTATGTACTCGGTACACAACGCCCTGTGTTAATACTTCACCTCACAACCGATCCCAACAATAGAACAGAAAGCAAGGGAAGAAGTTGTTGGGGTAGATCCAACAATACATGATGATAGGCAACAAAAAGACCACACTTTACTTTTTACTCAGTTATCGGCCACTTCAGAAAACGGCTAAACTGGTCACTAACGTCTTTGTGACGGAATTCATTTTTACTTCCAAACACGTATCTTTCCACAAGAAAATGATTTCATCCAAACAGAATGGGCGGAAGTGTCCTGAACAGCTGAGAGGCGAACTCTGTTGTCTTATGGATTGTTCATCCTTTATCCCGCCATGCAAACTAGTGGCTTACTGACCTTAACTATTTGGTTTGTCATTGTTTTTCGACCTTCTGATTCCGGAATGGCCGCTGTGTACCAAATAAACACCCTGTAGTTTGTTCCTTGATGTACACGTCTTTAAAGAAGTACGAAGTTCCTCTTTGTCCCAGTCTGTTGGGTTCTGTTAGGAGTAATTGATGGAGATAGTGGCGTTACTCTGGGGCTGGGGTTTTCCAGTTTTACTTCATATGAAGGAGATAATTTTCTTAAGCGCCTTGCTATACCATGCGTGAACCGGCGTACATTCTTGCGGGGCTTACAACAGTCTTGTTCCCAGATTTTCATTTTTCTTCACGATGTTGTTCTGCGCTAATGTATGACGCAGCATAGAAAACACCTTGAATAGAAGTTGGTCTTCCAATCATCAACATCTTGTTCTACCTGTTGTTGTTCGTAATACTTGCAGTGATAGTCGAACAAATGTTCATGTAGTGATTGAGTACCTGAAGGATCAAGATGCAAACCGGACGCACACGATAAGTGAAATGATACTGTCCATTTAAAAAAGCTTTGAAAGCATATTTTGATGTTTCTTACAATGTACGTGAAAAACAACGTGGCCTATTCCAAAACCTCACTATTTCGGTGCAACCGTTTATTAAAATATCATTCTCCATATTTTTGTCTATATGAAATTTGAAAAAAAAACGGCAAGGTCCGTTTCGCCTCACTTGTTAACCATCTGGATCTCGAAAACCGTAAAAACATCAGTGCTCTCAACTAATATAACGTGGCGTGTGGAAGCAACATACGCAGAGAGGTGAACGTCCCATTAACCTCAAGCAAAACAATAGAAAAATTTGATGCAATGTCTTCTTTCATTGGCTAGAAATACAACCAACTTCACATTCGGTTGCCTGAAATAAATTTGATGGCACAGGCATATAGACAACATTAAGAAAGCCCTATAATTGTGTTTCTTACCTCGTCAACCAACTACTCTGAACAATTTATTCCTGCAAAGCTATTGAATACACACACCGTTTCTATCCTTCTCAAACGATTCATACAGTTGCGTGAAAAATGAGGCAATAACTCTATGGAAAAATTCATCCAGAATAACTCGCTTCTCAACGTGAACGCTTGCATTTAAGTTCAATAGTGTCTTTTCTAATCCTTATCATGATTAGGAATTTCAGGCATTATCTGTGTCATGTTTCTGTACGTGTTAACGGTATGGGTGTTATTTGTTTTCACGCAACAGTAAACATTTAATTATTGTTTACGTATACGTTTCCACTCACGAACTGCATAGGAGATGTCGAAATGTTTGCCAGGAAGCTGGAGGGTGATTCTCTTCACTTCGAGTGTGGCAGTTAAAACGACTTCTGAGATGGACAATTTTATTCCATGCACCATTTGGGTTAGCTCAAAATCATGCGGGCAACTCAAACTGACAGCGTTCGCCATACTTGTTGTTGATAAACTTATCGTTGCTTACAACACGTTTCAGTGGACTTTCGTTGTTGTGTGCTCGTTGATTCCCAACGGTTTGCCAAGACTCACTGAAGACTATAAAGATGTTAAAGGAGCTGTCAATTAACATTATCGTAGTCTGACTCCAAACACGAGCGGACGGTTGACTCCAAACATATATTTCTCAAATGTAAGCAAGGAGTTATCAGAAATGAGATCACTAACGTGAACTGATTTGTTCCAGTTCTTATGATATCCAGTAATCCACCCACATAATTCAGTACACGGACTGTTGATTCGGAACTGATTTTCACCTGAGACAAATCCTCAAAACGTCAGGTGAAAACTCACAAGAACAAATCTTAGTTACCGGCTGAAAAATAAACATAGAAAAGGGACATACTCGATAAGTAATCAGAAATGAATAACGTCAAGCAAGACTGTGGTACACCAGTGGCTGGGTTTGGGATTTCAAAAGACCACTAACTACAGATTTTGACACCGTGAACGTAGATATGATCAAACCATTCACTTGCCAAATTTTATAGTAATCGAGATATCTTGTTCCCAATACAATTTCAGTTTGAGACAATGTTGAGCAAATTATGTGACGCACGTGGTCTTCCATTTCAGTCAATTTATCTAAATCCATTTAAAACGTTTCTGCTGTTTTTCAACTGGGTTGAATGGCGTCATTTATATATTGCGCCAAAGAGTACGAAACTCACTATTCCAAATAGGAGTCACTCCGCAAATTTTTTAACCTCAAACATAAGGCGCCGCTACTTACAAGTAAGTAACCACATTTTTATATAACTCGGTCCTTTAAAATCAGCATGTTTATTGGGAACATTTCAATTTCCCCAAAAGCGTAGTTCCATAAAGCCACTATAACTACCTGGACGACCGTTGTCAGAATATGAGCTAAAGTGATGGTCTGCCACGCACCACCTCCTCTTATAGAGTGGCATACATGTTCATCACCTAGCGATGAATTCAGAAGATCATACCGAAATAGTTGCCAACGAAAATCAACAAGTATATTAATAACACAGTTTCTTAACCACACACAATAAGCTGTATTGAATTCACTTACAGTGCATCCGCAGCAAAATTTAAAATGCTGTGATAGATTAGAAAGAAAGCTTGTTTTTATGAATTGAGTTGATGTTATATTGCTGGGATTGTTATAACAAATCAGTTGTTTGCCAATGGGATGAACCAAACTGCATGGCAACCGTTTAACGACCGGTCAGCTAGTTAAATGAAAAGTTTCATTGCGGTAGATTCCTACTGTGAAGCAGATGGCGGTGTATTGCTTCCCAAGAAGTAGACATGATGGTTTTCAGAGCTTGGCCGGAAAGAGTTTTACCGGTATAGAGAGAAAGACCAGACCAGAAAGTGTAAGCTCTCTCTTGATCCTTCGAAGAGAACTTTTGTAAATAGCAGTTGTCATTCACACTAACATCATCTGGAGAGACACCATATCTCCAATACCTTAGAAGAGCAAACAATATGGTTTATCTCTGAAATGATCAATGATTTTGCTTTCATATTTGAGCAGTTAGTAACCCACTTGCAGACAGTAGCCCGATATTATACATGAGTGAACGACAGTTCAAATTCGTTTATAGATGATATCTGTTATTCATCACAGCAAGAAGTGATAGGCCAGTTAATTTAGTTCACTTATTATTCAGGTAAAGTAACCGTAGATGGAATCTGATAAAATGCTAAATGAGATACTATGTCCACCGGAGCTGATAACTGATGCTAGCTACACGCAGAACGTCTAGAATATACATTTCTGTAAGAGTTGTGCGTTGATATCAGATGCGTCCGACTGTGATGGACGGAACTGTATTATCCTTTCGTCAAATGACACTTAAGGATTGCGCGTCGTACTTTTTGCGCAAACTGTTGTCAAAGTGGCTGGGCAATTCTAACCCACTATTCTCTCGATGAGGCTCGATGGTTTATCAGCTTTATTCTCCATATATTTCCCAGAAGGTTAATGCATGATTCATCAGACCACCATACATGCATCGGTCGATTTTCAACGATTTTTCTTCGAGCCAACCAGCAGGTCTATTCATGGGAGGATGGACTGTGTTACGTGGAGTTGAATTATTTGGAGCTGACGTTTTCATAGTAGCCGGATGGACAACCCATATTCTCCAAATACCCATGAACTACGACAAAGTTGCTGTCCAACATCTGTAAATTGCCGTTCTACTCATACAACAAAATAAACGTACTGAATCTAAGCGAGATGAAAGAAAATTGATACAAATGGCTCATCCCTGCGGACCAAGAATTGGAAGGATTGCTGTGGTAAAAGCAATCTTGGCAAACGTCCAAAGATTTCTGAAAACTCGGTTTCAAAATAGATGTTGCAGTATCCTGAAAACTAAAAAATGTGAACAAATCGAAAAACAGACATCGTTGTCTGAGGAAACGATCGGCGTTCACGGTTTTCAATTGAAGCAAAGCGGTCTATAACTAGACTAATTCTTCCCTCACTTAATCAGTGAATTGGCAGATTCGATCCATACTATCACCAGTTGGGCTTGTGATGTCACAACGTGTGGTGGACACAATTGCCTGTTTACAGCACCATGAGAAAATAGTCCCAGCTAAAAATATAATGTGTTGTGCAGAATTACGCTCTTCTTTCGCAGCAATGGGCCAGTATAATATGGAAAGAGTTCAGACGGACACTTCGAACGTTGTTGTGACCACTTGTGTCCCAAAATGGTTACCCGATTGAATGATTTTGAAAACGTATGTTTCCCTTTCATCGACGACCGTAACAGTGATGACGCCAGCCTGGTCCTGTACTGATAAATGAGAATGCTGAAGTAACCAAATAATTGATCGTTTGTGTCAGACGCCTTTATCCCAGCGTGTCAATTTATCATCATTTATCAGGCAAGTTTACTTGCAAAACTCTGAAACCTGTTTGCTCATTCAGCTTACTAACCTTCCAACACAAACTAGTGTACACGGCTTGTTACGTTACTGTTCATTCCAGCTATGTAGAACGCTTTCGGAAGATAAATATTGAACCAGATTTGCTCAATACTTTGTTAGAGCAGAGTAGTTATTTTATCGGGCAGTCTGCACGGAAGGTGACCTACAGAAGACCAAGGATAGTTGGCTACAACTGACTGGAAGTTTTTCCGATGATAACATCTCTGGTTCACAAGAATCGCGACTTTGAGACTATTTCGCTTATTGCGACCTGAGTAAATCCATCATTAGTGAACCTGGTCGCAGCCGAATATCGTCTCCTTGATAGCGTGAGACATAAAACGGACATCACTTCATTTTACTACTGCTATGGCCGAGCTGATATAGACGGTTATCTAAGTCGGTGGCATGCAACAGTCATACCAAAACATTTTGTTTACCCTCTGAACGCTAAACCGGTTTTCTATGTCCGTTACCCGTGACGAATAAATCGAAGGTACACATGCGATACTCTCCTGAATCAGGTTTGGACCCCCATGGTGGAGGAGAGAATTGAATCCTGTTTATGGTGTACCCATTAACCTGGACACGCAGTTGTGAATTTAAGAGTGACAGAGCAACTGACTGTGCACCAAGCTGCGCTGATTCCGGGTTTTGACGGGAGATTTTGGTGAATTAGATGGCGTTCGAACTCAGGATGAAGACTGACCAAAAGTTAGCTGTATTTTTACATTTAAGTCATCATTCAGAACTGGTGGTCGCATATCGATTACCGAAATTTGTCGGAGCATCGATAGATACCTATCATCTTGTTGCCCTATGTAAGTGGAGCTTAACTGCGGCAGCCCATCATCGTGCCCTTCTGCGTTAAAATTGCTCAAATTAACTCATTGCCAACAAGCACGGGAATCCAGAACTTTCCACGGGGAGTGTGGAAACTGACCAAATGTCGTGACCACCCAACTGCTGCTGAGAAAAAGGTTACACACAGCAACTTTGGCGTTACTTACAGTGTTACTAATAGTTCCATCTGTCAACTTTTTTTCAGGTCCCCGTATCGATGAGCCCGCTTGTAACGCGGTCTCAAGTAAACATTTGTAAGGGTTCTCATCATCTAAACTCTAGGGGTTCATTGTTAAGTTGTCTTTATATGATCGCGAGATAATTGCATGCTTCAGTGGGTCTCAGAGAGGTATCTTCTCAACATATTGAATACAGGCTCATCCAGTGACGTTAATCGATTCCCTTATAGTGCTCGCTCATTACTACTAAACTTGCGTCCACGAAGTTATCTACTTCTAAAGATGAATTGTTTCAGAATACAGTTTCCGTAGGATGAATAGGTTGATTCAAAGCGAGTCGAGGAAATTGTCAGTAGACAAATTTGACCAGAGTGAATTGGAGGGGCATTGGCCGTACCCTGTGTCATGTGAACTCAAATTCTGTTCTACAGATGATTGAAACTGTGATACAAGCGGCTCATAATAAACTTAGCTGTTTGTGGCACTCTTTAAAAAATCACTACTGTAATGAAATTGTTTTCAATCAAAACGACGTTCTGTGCAATTATTTACATGGACATTGATAAATGGTGCACGCTTGGTTCACGTGACTGTGACATTTTGAACGCCATACTTTCAAAGAAATGGTAGTTCGGACGGAGAGAGTCGCGAAGCAACTTTGGTGACTGATCTTGGTGTTTTAATTTTTAGCTGCTAATTTCCGGTAGGGTGCATCAATGACTTAGCTCATGAAAGTCTTTAGTTCAAATGTCCTCAAGAAGAGTACATTTGTTTAGGTCATCACTAATGATGATACTAAACTGCACTATAACCAACATCCAAATATCTAACGTAAATGGTGAAGCAAAAGTGATCGAAAACTTCAAAGTCCGAAAGCACCTTTGTCGCTCATTTTTGTACAAGAAATAAGGGAGAATCCTCAGTCCACTGCTTTTTTTCGAAAAGGAGATATGAAGCAATGATTACAGAGAGTGTGCAGTGGAGAAGATAGTGTAATAAGTGGAACCGACCAGAGTGGCTTTGGAAGCTCGTTTGGGGGATGTAGCATAACTGTCGTTTCTTGATAATACGAGAAAATGTTTGTCAAGTTTCCTTATCATTTGCTTAAAAATCTCTACAGCAAACAATATGCATAATGTTTAAAAAGTACTATTCACCCGAGCAATGTGTGAGAGTTTATTGGACATTAGATTGAATATGTTGCATAGCACAAAAGTTGAACACTTTGCAAACCGTAGGAAAACCATAAAATACAAACCAGCTGAATATTTAACCAGTCAGTGGTTTCTTCAACGGTTCAAATCACTGGCTTCCTTAGAACATCACGAATAAGAACAATTAACTGGTTTACGCACATTTGAATCGTTTTCGCTTGTAAAAAGAAACTGTTAAAAGGTGCGGTATAACTCATACTTCACTTACACGTTGTTGCAGCAATGACATCATTCTTCTCTGCATCACTAGACTAAAATATGGCCTAGCAATTTCATTGATTTATAAGACTACAACCTAATGACCAGGAATAACCATAGTGTCATCTACTAGTTTCAGCAGGAAAGCCCCTGTCTCATCTCAGTGATTTCCCAAAATCTCAGTCGTACTCGTAACTTAACGTGAATGTACATCTTTGCAAATTATTTCAGCAGTCCGTAACATGAGGTCAATAGCGGAGTAATCCACACGACCGATCCAATAGAAACTGATCAAATTTTGGTAGCTGATCATGGCATGGATACACACTACTGGATCTAACAATGGTGAAATCCGAATGCCGTGATCGTTCGCGAAAAATATTACTGAAAAGGCCGGTCCATTACAAAAGTTGTGTCCAGTTTCATATGTCATCCACTTTAATTTAATCAACATCCAACATTATTTGAGTAAGCGAACACATCGAACAAAACGACAGTCAGAAGCTATCAGCTGAAACAGTAAACAATTTATATCAAGTATTCTAAAGCAAGGTATCTGGCTTCTTTCTATTACAGCGATAGTTGCACATATATGTTATTCTGTATTATTTTATATTGTTACATGATTAACATGATTTGTACTTAAGGTGACGTTTAATAACGTATTTGTCGCACGTTCTTCGAAAGTGTCTTGCTCCAGTACGGACTATCTTCTCCTTGGTTGGGCTAATTGTGTCCACTAATACCAGCGTAACCCGTACGCTCGATTTTGTGTATCATTGTGAACGATGGACTGTTTCCATTTTCTACCCTGTGAATGTCAGTTGCTTTACAGACGCTGTTCTGTTAGTGTAATGGGTGTAACGATCGACGGGCTACATTAGTTATCACTACATCAACACCGGTCGCCTATCTACCAGATATTTTTACTCATCGCTAAAACTTCTTTAGTTGAGTGGCTTCAAATCGCCACTACAGTGTGAAAATAATGCAAACATGTTTCAACTTACCCCTGGCAAACAACTGTCCACTTAGAACTAACAATGGAAGGCCCAACGCCTGTTTGGTCCTTCGGAAAGTTCTCGTTAACTAAGCGGCCTGACGTATCACCTATATACCGATCTAAATTTAAAGATTTGCGGGTCATATTTGATAGGTGGGTGATATCATAAGCGTTGCAACGTATTTCTGAACTGATTAAGCACGACCACCAGTGTTCCTTCGACTGTGGTCATTGCTTCCTGTTAATCACATCGCTGGCCTCTCGAAGTGGTCTGGCTTTCGAAACCCTGCTGTATGTGTGTGAATTGGACCACCGTTAGCTCAGCGTTCAATAGAATGACAAAATAATGCTCACCGCTACATTGTGTTTCATGAAAACAAACATTTCTGAAATCAGGCGTTTTGAAACGTCGGCTTTCCATCTCAATTTCAACTCGACCTATATGTCAACAGATGATTTACGAGACAGTGTTTTGTCCAAGTCATAGCAGTGCCGTTAATTTTCAAAGCACAGTGTGTCATGTGACAGGTGCTATTCATTAGATGTCGAGTGGAAACTCGAGTAGGTTTAGCACTAGATTAACCAATTGATCCCGGACAAAAACTGACACTAACGGCATTGCTCATAACAAAATTGAGTACTTGTCAAAATACTCATTAAACAATTTCTGCATCATAAAATATTCATTAAACATTTTCCGGATGAAGTAAATGTCCGTTAATTGGTCCAGAGCGAAGTCGGATGTAACATGTCACATTCGCCCTTACCAACAGCACTCTTGCCATTAGCGTGTTTCACTTCATTCAGATTTGTTGAAAGAAAGTCACAACATTTTGGCTGCCTAGAGCTTAAGCACAGTCATTGCTATCACGCTAGGCAGTTTTATGCAAGAGGTGTATCGCTCAGATGTAGGAGTCTTTCTCACCCTTGTCAACGATGCTCAAACTGAAACATTTTAAAAAACCAGAACAGTACCCGCTGATTGGTTTAACGTGGCTTTCATATTGCAAACGAATTGTATCGTCTGTAACTCATAGGGTGTTGTTAACAGCGAATAAGTGTTGGAAAATTAGACAGCATTCATGCGTTTGAAACTGATTTTATTTTTGGTAAGAATTCCGTTGAAGCATAAAACGCTTCGAATAAATTGACGAGAAGAATTCAGAGAAAACAGAAATGCAAAAGTTCATGACAGAATACGTTGAAATGCAAACGTTAGTCCACCTGGTGCTTGCCATACGAACTACAAACAAATGCATTAGATAAATGCCCTGTAAAAGTGCAGGACGGAAATGGTTTAAACTTACCGCTGTTTCCCATGGTCAAACTAACGGAAGCGTTAGCTTTGTATCCTGGATGTGTGCATCAGTTTTGGTAATTGTACATTCGTTGGTTTATAGACACTGAAATATACCCGCTTTCGTTTCATAACAATTGTTACGAATATTTTGCTACGTGCGGTGACAGTGAACGTGAAATAAATCCATGTATGTACACCACGAAGATTCACCAGTTAAACTACCCGAACGTAGCACAATAGAGGATTAAATGTGGCCTCAGACCAAATGTTTCCACTAGGGTACAGATCACAACACACATTGGCAGCCAGCATTTTGATTCCAAGTAGATGTGGATTGGCAACCAAAACTTACTGAAACGTAAAGTGAACTACAGGGTTAGTATACTACCTCTAGGTAACCTGTTGACATGATCTCGTTAGGTAACACTCTTGATAACTTAGTTATGTTAATTCAAGAATGAAAATAAAAAATCTGCAAGACAATACTTATATCACGGAAGAATAGCAATGCTATTCTAATCCTATCACATGAAGATTCAGTAAGATTAGACACACAGACTTACCACACTACAAAATAGAACGCAATTCCTATTTATTCCTCCAGATTTGGCAAAGAACGTGCACCAGATTCTGAAAATCCATCGTCCTATTCAAGGTTTCCATAGGTACTTGCAGTATAGACACCTTTGTAAATGCATCGTAGACGAACCTATGCGTCGTGGTTGGAGTAATCGCTTCTGGGTTCTCTGGCTAGCTTTCTCCATCATCTGACTTTTTGCTGACCTAAAAATTTCCGCCATGCCATGCACCCTCTCTAATTATTTATCGAAGGTCTCTTTGAGTTGCTGAGATGGCACTTAATTTTTTCATCACAGCAAACCGTTTAGGAAAGTTTCTGATTTCAAATCATCTGCAGGAATTGGTATTTAATCTACGAACACTGGTTTCTGAGTACAATAACTGATATTCCAAGTGTTGTTGACGTTTATGGTAGGTCGAGTTGAAGGTACAGACTGTTCGTTTTAGATCTTAAACGTCCGATCACCAAACGAAGTGGCATCATTGATGCACAGGTGTCTGATCCTAAGATTGATGATGGTCCTTTACTCACTTAAATCTACGGTCAGGAATTTGATACATGTGAATCGGCAAATGTACTGTTGAATTCCTGCTAGTAGCAATCAAGTTCGAAGGTATCCTCGGAAATAAATCAGTTTCGTAATACTGAGTCCAATCGCCAGGGTAGATGTGACCTGAACTAGTACACCCGTCGCTTCGAACCAGTAATGACAGAAACAACGGACGCCCAGAGGTGTCGGCTTGATGAGGAAAGAAAATGTATGTTTAAACTGCTCTCCGTATTGCTAGTGAGTAAACGATCCACATTAGGAGTTCGAAATGGCTTAAAAAATACAATACACAAATCATGCCACAAGCTGATAATTGGACACCGGCATATTCGGACAAACTGGGGTTTGTTAAAGTAATCATTCACTCCTAGCAGTATTTTCGGTTAGAACACAGCTAAAAAGAAATATCTAAAGAAACATCTAAAAAATCCAATGGGAAACAAAATAAACAACGAATTGACAATGGGAAATAGGGGATTGACCGTAAATTGCTTCCGAACACCCTAAGTGAACACCAATTACTCGGTTGTTGCAGCAGCCAGTGGAGCGAAAATTAACAGAGATTGGTTTTGCATTCTGCAACAAGAGCCATAAAAACAAGAAAATTTATCTGATTAGCACAACGATAAGCCCTACTACTTCACCTGTGTGTAAATTTTCTCAAGTGTTTGCTCACCTGTTTTCCCATGGTTTGGATAACAATCTATCTATGCGTGTAGATAGCTAATGTTTAAAGAACACACTGTCAAATCACAGACGTGAAAAAATCAATTTCTACCGAAAGTTGTGTTTTAATAACAGTCCATATAACTGTGTTCAAACGTTTTTGATGAAACACAAGTCCACTCCAACAATCAAAATGTAAGAATGTTTTCTAGCGAGCTAAGAAGATGCCTGTTACCACTTAACAGACAATTCAATCACATTCGCTTAGTAGTTTTTACGGCACAATATTTTAATCATTCGATTGTGTGATCCATATATCTTTGTGTTTGTGATGATCTGCTGATAACCTCGGTTGATACAAAGAAGCCTGACTGCATAAAATGATAACAGGTTAGGCGATTCCCAGAAAACCCATAATCACTCGTGTTGGGTCTGCAGAACCTTGCTCGAATGTATACAACCGGATTCAGTCTTCAGTCTGATAATATTTGACTAGGTGAGCACTCAGGTAACCACTTTTGCAATCTATCCCTGTTGACTTAATCTTCTACCGTTAGTGTTAACCCCCATTAAAACCTAATGGAACATAATCTCTGGTATCGTAACCAAACCACGTATCCTGATCACATCCTCAAAAAGGCGAAGACGTTGGGGGTATTTTGAAGAATTTAAAGGCTGTGATTGGTGGGACTTGTCGGATGTTCGACACTGAAACAGAGGCGTTTAACACAATCACCCACACAGTTGTAAAATACTGTTAGTAGAATGTCTCTTAACTTACTTGGTAACTGCGAAGCTGTTCACCGTTGGCTGTATACCTAGTGGATTTTGCAACCCGTTACACACTGAATTCCCGTTACAACGGGAAAGTTCGGAATACATGGGTCTCAGTTGATAGCGATTTATGCACGGGAGAAAGTGACAGGATAGTTAGCCTTTTTGCCAAAACATACCGTGATTCAATGGATGAACATTCTTGATAAATTTACTGATTGCTTGACAATAGTTAGCGGAAATTCCGGTTCTGCGTGGACAATCAGTGCTTGATACTTGATGGAGCCAAGCTATTACAGTCGGTCATGAACATTTGTACTAACCAAATGAAAGGACATTCATGGCGGGAAGCAGTAGATCAAAAGAAATCGGCATCCACAATTAAGCTGAACCTGTACAATTTCTAACGTATACAGCTGTTTGATGCAAAAGAAGGTAGTTGCTGCGATAGTTTAACAGTCCCTTTACTCCATCGGCCACAAACGCAAAACACGGAGGTTGTGCATGACATACAAAGAGAGGCAGACAAAAACGATGTGACCAGATCCGAATGTCACAACAGTCATACATTACAATGCTTTCACATTTCTATATGCCTTCGGCTTCGTTGGATGTCGTGTGTTACAGGGACTGTGTGAGATAAATTGTAATAAGAGAAGCCCGAGCGGGATGTGTATGATCATTTGGATTAGGAATCTAACTGTTAACGCTACTTATTTGTGGATGAATCAACTTGCAGACGTGATTGTGACAGTTAAGAGAACCGGTCAATAAAAAGGCACTAGATGACGAATAGTACAACTGACCGCATCAGACTTGATGGGTCAGATAGTATGGTGAGCCCTCAACGCGAACTAATCTCTAGCCTATGCCACAATAGGAAGACAACAACAGCAGCGTAATAGCCACCTGAGAATATGGTGTGAGTCATCCGAGAAAAAATGAAGTTAAGAGAAACTCTTATTCTCAAAAGCCGAACGACAGCAAAGAAGGATTAACGAGAGAGTTCTCTAGAGGAGTTTGGGTGGTAGTATTTTATCCAAAGGTGTACAGTGGGGACCAACTTGTGATTTACACCAAATACACAGGAATATCTGCCCGTCCTGTGTGTGAGAAGTCATAGACGAATGTATAATATGACGGAGGGCTGTATGTAATAGTGATTAGTTGAATAACACAGCAAAGTCACTTCTTTCGAATGCGCGTTTGTTCATATTAGTGAATTATCAAACTACACGTGTCAGTTCTAGTACTAATGCATTCCTAATACCGAAAGCATTGTGAGCACAGATTAATAACGTAACACGACTGTTAACTCGAAATCGTGTTCTACAATCCAACTGACTTTCCAAGCTCATTAGTCTGTTATATACTATATTATTGTGTGAACGGAGCGCAGCTGTCACAACTACGCATATTGGCAGGTTCCCGTTGAAGTTTGAATGGTGCCCAATGCATGTCAAATACATTTTCTGCTACTTATTGTAGATATTTATTCAAGCATCAAGCATGCATTCAAGCAGCAAGAATAGATGAGTTCTCCACTTTGTCATATACGAAAAGCAAGTCTTCTGTCAAACAATATACATCACCGACATTTATTTAATCAGTAAAATGAACCCATGCAATGGTGAATGTTCTTGTCCCTATGGTATGCTTTGTGGTGTGTGGCACTATTTATAAGATTGGTAAATCGCACTAATCTTCAAAGTTGCTGTCCTTCGAGTGTAGTAAATTTCCATCCCAGAAAGTTCTCATATGCGTTGAAAACAATTGCACTGAATTCCGTGCTAATATGGTTATTCAGGTAAGAATAATGACAAAGAACTAGTGTGACTGATCTGTGCTCCATAAAAATCAATGACTGTAATGAGACATATTTGATAGAATGCAGGTGAAGCGGACATTGTAAACAAGATGACGCTCACGAAAATCACTAGTGATGATATGCTCAATGCTGAACTAAACCAGCTTTGATTCAAAGGTTGCAGGTTCAAAGATCAAAAGTTTCCTTTGAGCCTCCTTATCTTTGCTGATGTCTTGAAAATCACTTGGAAGTCTATTTTCAAAATGTTTGCCAACTGAGTAATTAAACAATTAACAAAATTAATTGGTCACCGCATTGAGGCACACAGTGTGAGTAAAAGAATTTCAGAACTGGAAGACTGGCTTTACTCTAGAGGTCGGAACAAGAGAGTAAAAATGTGTAAATGGCGTAATTTTCTATGGAGCACTATTTTCTATTAAGTTTGCACACAAAGAATTATATGAAGTAAAAAACTGCGAAACAACGTTCACGAGGGTTTGGGAGGAATTGGAAAAACAGTAAGTTATCAAACAAGGAACGGTTGACCGCCAAGTCAGTGTTGACGTAATCATGAAATGATATTCAATGGATAGCGCAGATCACTCTCAGAAGTCTTACGCTCGAAATTTGTTACCTATAGTGAGAATATCCTTGCTTTCTTGTGCATACCACTGTTGGTCGTGGCAATTTGTAATCAGCATATTGTAGGTATAAATAGAAAGTAATCTTGAGTAAATAAAACGGACACTTAGTGAGGCCAGTGACGTACAATCATATCTGTAATAAACGTAAAAGCATACCGAGGTGGGTAATCACCAAACTCTGATTGACTAACGGGTTGACTTAGAAACTTGTATTGCAGGTTTCCTCACGAATGCGTTTGACAGTGTTTCACGGTAAACAGACTATACCCTTGAAGCTGTGCTATCTCTGTAGCAGCCGGCCCATTCCATAAGCTAGTCTCAGTGAAAGATCCCAAAGGCTGTCATTGTTCTACAATAGGGGGCTCCCTGGCAGACGACCAAGAGTGAAGCTTAGGTTCTGGCTTACACTTGTGTTCACTCTGATTTGTCAGTTGTACGTGAAGAGTGGATGTGAGTCCACTGGTGGCGTTTGCCGAAAACTTCCACCGTGCCGAAGCGACATGGTTGTGTTCATTTCTCTGTGTGGACAGATTGTGGAGATGAAGCAGTGGGAGACTCTTCAGAATACAAGAGGCTAAGAATTTCTCGTAAAATGTTCAATGGTGTACCTGGTAATCATTCTCATACGATCACGAATGGTCTAACGTTACCAACATATCGTTCAGGTGAAAATGCGTTGAAAAGAAACTTCTAGTTGTTGCACACTGACCATTGGCTTAAAAACCTGTGTAATTCTGTCGGGTTTGGACATCCTCAGGATGATCCGCAAATCGCTAGGTCTTTAAGTCGTCCGTTTACAGGAGAGTCGGTGTTTCGATGATTCAGGGTAATTCGGGGAAAGTACATGTGCACAACATGTGTCTTAATTTATGTCCTCATAAAAAGTCGCCATTAGCAGGGCACTCGTTTAATAACCTTCCATTCACCTTGACAATGAATCTGTTACCATTCAAATAATGCTTTTGTCGCCTATATATTTGGAGTTATCCCAAAATAAATGAGTGATTGACTTTGTCACAAGATTTGTAAAATATTAAAGTAAATGATATCAATGGCAAATCTAAACGTGGCAATCTGTTTCTTACGGTATCCACGTTACTTCTGTGTACGCTCGAGGTCTGCAACCATGGACTAGACAGTCATCAAGTAAGCCGAGTGACTTGTAAATCACTTTGCTCTGTAGTTAGTTTATAGCTTATGAGAATGATGTTCTGACTTATTCAGTTGTTTTGTTCTGTGCGCTCAAACTTACATTCTTAACTTCAATCATGCCTAAATATTTGCTGTTATTCCAGGGTGTTTGAGGTTGCCGCGTTGGCAAATCTACGAAAAGTAAAAGGTTACAAAACGTTAACCTTAATCTTCGTGTATGGTACAGTTCTGCTGTGAAGAAGCACGGGATTCAACGTTTGATGTTTAAGAAAACATCGTTGACAGCAAAACGGATGCCTTGCGGAAGTAACCTTTAGATGACTGCGCCGTACGACACGTTAATCATGTTCACCATCCTGTAGGTGGTTCTTGTCCCACACCAAACGCATAAGTGCCTACTGTGATGTCTTTCGTATTTTTTTCAGATTCAGTGGTTTAGAGACACTTTACTTAAACGGGATGGTGGAAAATATCATATTTAATCACAGATAAGTTATTTCTGATGCTGCAGGTTGAAGGACAGAATCTGTAGGGGGCAGTGTCGTTACCGTTGTGAATATCACCTTATAGAAGATCACTAGAATATTAACATGAGGAGTATGTACTCTAGTTACAGATGTGGAACTTCACTTGGTTGTCAACTGATTAGTAGAATACAAAGAAACTGGTTCTAATTTCCAGTCAGATTATACTCTTTGTTACGAAGGTAAACGGGGTAATAAGACCTTTGATCGTTTTGCACCTTAGAAAGATCATAAACATATGTGAATCCTCCTGCTTCTCTTATTGTTTTGTACAAATTCCTAGTGAAAGAGATTGCAGTAGCAACCAAACAGTCCACCAAATCTTTCCCCGAATGACTGAAGTCCATTGTTAATCATATTTGAGAGCAACCTAAGGTGATAATCTGCGCGGTGCATTATGAAAGACATTCTACTTATTTCTACGACCGGTGAGCAATTGACACTTTACATCATTCAAGCATACAATGCTCTCAATAGTGTTAAATACCAAAATATCGATTAACACTTTGTCATGAACACATTAGGTTACTCAGGGCGAGCCCAAGTGGGGAACTAACTCACCTGTCATAATAATTTTTATATCATTGCGAAAAACTGTAAATCGCAGATGGGTAATTTGCGTTTAAAGCCTAATCTCGAACATAAGAGTGTTCCGCTGAGTGTGAATCCTCTGATAGTTGGTCGCTTTGTTGGAAGTGCAACTGTATGAGAATAAACAAAAGTAATTACAATGTTGAGTACATGAATTAGTTACAGTCCTTGTTATTTCAAGTGTGCGAAAGTGCACAGAAATCAGACCAGGTTGGTCGGTACAGAATGCATTCGGCTAAATGTTTCCGATAAATTTGGTTGGAAATTATTACACCGTTTCAAGATTTTCCGGATGTAACCTCTTAATAAAGTGCAGTCAGAGTAATACAACTCTAGAGTGAGTGTGAGGGCTTGGGTCTAACTCTACAGCTAATCAAATCGATGGTCCAAAAATTGAACCTGAAATATTAGTCACGTCCAGCCTAACTGGAATATGTTAAAAAATCTACGTTAAATTACTACCTATGACTTTTGGACCTTCCTTTCAACAGCGACGAACTATTTCCGGGAACAGTTTAGACTGCGTTCAAATTTCAAGGGGGCTTTCCTGGCTGTTGATGATGAAGGAAAGAACCACGTTACTTTCATAGCCGTTATTTTAATCAACTATGAATAAAACTCATAAGAATATGGTTACCATATCACCGAGGCTATAATTTTCGACAACGTGTAGGCGCAAGCTACTAAGAAAACATTGAAGCCGAATGCTTCTTAGTACCGTTTGAAAAATTGCGACCAAATGTCATTAACGAACATTCTCTCTCAGTAAGTCCTTCCAACTAATGAATGCTAAGTATGGAAGTCACGCAAAAATTAATGATTTCTTGTTGAATCGAACTTCCACTCAATAGACTGTGAGTAGATTATTGTTGTCTAATATTGCATTCGAGCGTGCAGTTTACTTTCAGACACACCAGGATGCATGCTTGTAAACATAATGAGTCAAACCAAATCTCGCATTTCAAGGAAAAATGTGTAGCAGATAAATTAAGAACAAGTTAGAAGAGTGACGAATCAATGCTTGGAAAAACCTGAATGCAAAGGAATACAGAATGGAATTTTCAGCGTTAAGGTTACCTACGAAAAATATCGCAAATATTGACTGATTACAAATGCTAGGTACTTCCTAAGTAATTAACGAAAGTTGCATATGTCAGCAGTGCTATTCAACAGTGTAATGAACAAAACAATCAACAAAGTTAACTGGGATGAAACAAAGAATTCATTGCTCGAAAATGAAGGATTTTCACAGGCTAGTAGCTTATGCAGCTACCTTATCCCTTAAAGCTGGCTACCATCACATGCTTCCAATTAGCGACAGAAGATCAACTGCTGGTTTGTCAGCAACACGGTAATTGATTTCGGCGGGCCAAAAATAAGTACATGGTTTCGCTCTTTGCCTTCTGGTATCGATCAACTGGCCTCTATAATATGATATTGCATTCAGCGTATATTTTATCATCCATTAACTGAGGTGTATTGGACTGCAATGATTCGATAGATTTCTACGGTAGCATATATTAGGGAGTGGCAGTTGTACTCGACAACTTGCTGACATGTTTCCAGCAGTCGAACATGAATAGTAGAAGGTCGCGTGCTTGTAATTCCTGAGCCAATTTTAGCAGCTTTCTTGCAAAGCTGAGCACACATGCAAATTAAGAAGCAGAATGTTAGACAGAGAAAGAGATCATCGACGACTCTTGCTGGTAATATAAACACAAGCTGTTTACTTCAAGACAGGAGCTGCCGCGACTCAGTGAGTTCATGGTGTCAATGTAGACTGCAAACCCGGTAGCTAAGAAATCGGAATGCATGCCAAAGACAAACCTCGTCTCAACAACAAACAAGTAGTATACACAGTATCGACTACTGGGAAGAGGGCGATCTTGCGTTTGGCTCACACAGTAATGTGTCCAGGTGTTCTAAATCGATTATACCAAAATGGGGTCAACCATGTTATTGGTCTCCTAGATTGCATGGTCTAAATACTGTTGAAATAATTAAGGGTCATTTAGATGCTGCTGCTGCTGCTGCTGCTGCTGCTAAAGAAGACAATATCCGTGCGTTCGACCCCCAGATAGAACTAGCAGTCGTTGTTGATAAGGTCGCGGACGGCTCTCAACACCACATAAGAGTAGGTGTAATTAAGGATAAACGCTCTAAACTGTTTCTTTCAGATCGAGATGTAGATAAAACTCCGAGGATTATTGAAATTAGCAATTGTATTATGTTATATTATTTGCAAAGAAGGGCAGAATTATTTACAAATCCTTGACTGACTGGAAAAAAGCGATTGCAATAAGGGAAATGGATATGGACAGACGAGAATGAACTGGTTTTTCTGAAGACAGCTCTGTTATGAACCATCGCCGAGATATTTATTTTGAATGGTCACATTTAGAAAAAGCCACTTTTAGCTAAGTCTAAAAAACGCACCTTAAATAAAAAGTCTCACGAATCATCATGAAATTATGTGCACACCATATGTTCACTCATCCTGAATGGTCGCAGTTAGCTAGGTGACATTTTGACAACCGTAGTTTGCGTAATCATTACCAAACTGAATTCATTCGGTGAACCAATCACTAGTTCATCCAACATAACACAATCACATCAAAGTGGGCAGGTAAGCAACCAAAGAACTAGATGAAACACTAGATTGGAGTGTCGATGTCGAACTAAGGAACCTCAAGAAATTTCGTGGAAAATTGTGAAGGTAAAGACCCAACAGTGAGTGAGTGAATGGTGACCTTGCCAGAGTGATCATGATTTAAGTCCAAACATGAAATATCTTCCGAAATGGAAAGAGTGAGCTGTCTACGGTAGGTCTGCGGGAAGAAAATCTGAGGTTAATTGTAGGCACGTTCACTATGGGACTTTTACATTCACAATGAGGAGTCATTTCACAAGGGTATAGTGGTTTTGTCAGCTAACAAAGCGACAGACACAAGTATTGTATATTTGGGACAACCACACATGTCCTATGTGCTACAAGAACACGTAGGTGAATGACGATAAACTCGAGAAGTCAGTTTTGTTAGCGGTAAGTCAATGTTTGGTAAATAAATACTTCTACCGCAGCATAGTTCCATGTTTCTTCATGTATTTCCCGTCGGCTAATTTGATACCTGATTAAGTGCCTTTATCTGACCGGTGACGAATCACCGGTTGTTCTCACCACATTATTTCAAGTCATTTAATGCGGATAAAACACCGGGCTTATCACAGTCAAATTCTAGTATATGCGCTGGTTGTTGTTTGCTGAACTGTGTACAGTGCTCGGGTTAGGACATGCCGTGTAAAATCAGAAATGGTATATCGTTAAATGTTCAACCTGCACATTTTAAATGCACTAAAATTCGACGCGTTCGGCAAAACAACAGCTGACATTCAGGTAACATCAAATAACTTGCATGGATTTGAGATGAAAATGAGCATAGCTTACGCCCTCCAGTGACTGCAGTCATGTGCGCACTTGCTGTTGGGCCGTTGATCCCGCTCCTTTAGATGACCTTCGCAGAATAACCTACATTTGTTTTCAAGTTGACCATCACTCACATTTGATCGCAGCNGAAAACTTTCGTAGATAAGATAGTCACTAAATATCTATTCACCCCGTTCACATGATTATCCTCCTGGTGTGTCTACAATTTCTACTGTTCAATGGCTGTTTTCGTGTAAAGCGGTGGGTTTCAGAGATGATAAAAACCAGCAGTAGTGCGCACGAAAACTCATGTGAATATTATTTCAAAACAGTCTGTCCGTAATTTTTTCTGATTAATAAATGTAGTACGGAGTAGGTAGGTTATGACGATTTAACAGGTCAAGTTGGAGACATTCAGTCATGTGGCGAAAAGGGAAATGACACGATAAGAATATGACATTTATCTGTAGAGCAATTTGAAATATTAATGGCGAAATCGGGTCATGCAAACAAAAGGGATTCTGAAATATGAATAAGAAGTTCAATTTAATGAAGCAGGCTTGAGCCAGTGTTCCGGCTAGGTAAATTGACTACACAATGGATACAGAAACAGCAAAAATAATCAAGCATTCACTGGGTTCTATGAATAGTTAAACTGTCCAAAGCTACCGGTTTTGAACAGAAGTAGGAGAATGATGTAATAACGAACTGCAACAGCCGCATTCCTATCAAATCACATTAAGTGTGGGGAGCAGTTTTTAATTCGCGCACAACTAGGGTATAAGACAATGTGTTGACACGAATTTTGCGATATGAAGTATCACCCCAGATATTCGTTTACTGACTGAATGTATAGCTCCTGGTTCCACGCACTCTTGATTTCCTATTGTCTGTTGATGAAATAGTCGCATGTTCGGCGACCAACCGAATACCGAAACGAACTACCTGTACTATCAACTCCATCAGTATCTGAGACAAACGTACTCAGTTTCAACAGGAGAGGTGGATAACCCGAATGAACATGCAAACTGCCTGAAAATCTCTTGCTACATAAATTCTGCGAATTTGTTACCAGCGACAAGAAATTGAAGCCTCAGAGCGGAGGACAGCTGAGGCAGTATATCCACATGTGGTTGATCAATCCAAAAAAGAAAATTGCAAATTACTCAGTGTACCAGAGGGTCAATCTGTTGAAGCAGTTACTTCTGTTACTTACTGGTTAGCTTATGAAAAATTTCGGAACATATCGACAGTAGATAAAACTGTTAACTACCCAGTTACACGCGACATTCGAAAATGTACACTTCTCCTTTTTGAAACTAGCGAGCTTCTGTTGTTTTTTCAAAGTCCAAAATCTGGCATCGCACTGTTATGTGAAAGATCGTGTTGAAAATTCTTGTCATAATTTGGCAGATAATCTGTGCAGAAAACCGTTGTTTATGAATGTCAATTTTGACAAGTTAAGCAAAGCAGTCTTTATAGCTCACACTATCATTCCGTGGTAAATGCGCTTAAAGGTTATCATTACCAACAGTGATAGTGCGTTTGTTGGCAAACTACAGCCAACCAAAGACAATTGTTAATGGACTACCGTCATCTTTCTACCTAGAAATCAATAAGACAAGCTAGGAGTGGTAAAGTGTTTGATGTTTTTTCGAACAGATTGTATTGCATCCTTTCAAAGACACGCAGTGGAAATGGCAATCAAAAAGTGTATAAAATCGTCGTATGTTTGGAGGATTACATCCAGGTAACGATAACTTCACAAGCATCCCCATGTTTTTGCTAATCTGGCACACATTTTCCTTTGCGTGTAAAACGACGGTTGAAAATGCCGGTGGACTGTCATTGCGGTGCTTAGTCTGGAGCAGTGGATATCTTAGTGAATAAAGTCGGCATCTCGGGTGGTGTTGCTTCAGTCGCACAATTCCCAAGGAGTTCCCTGGTGCAAGTACACACCCAAATGAAGGAGTGATTTATTATCTTGAATTGAAGACAACTCACTATCGTTCTCACGTGAATGGGACTTCACCCGCGCGACCGTTGGTACACGCACTGGGATATAAGAGGAGAAAGTAGGCGGTCTTCGACGGTGGACGTTGGCGTTCTAACGGTATTAATACTGACGACCACTTCAGTCGCGTTGAAAAACTTGCTGATGAGCGGGAGATAATCGACTTTTCGAGTTTGCGCGAAACTCATCACCTTTAAAAAGAAGTCGAATGAGTACTCCTAATGGTTCAGCCAGGTTGACGAGTCAATTGTTGACCTTGGGTTTACTGAATAGTCCAGTACGCCAGAGAAACAGGTTGTAGCACATGGAGGGTTACGTATGTTGTGAAAGAATGGCGACAGCTGAGCGCTATTACAAGTGCAGAGTTTGCTTATTCGACTGACATCGTCAGCTTTACTGTGACAACGCCAGCCATAGGGCTCTCATTGAAAGGGAAACTAATGGATACGCGTTCCCACCCAAAGAGAGTGAACGAGGTTGCTGCTGAACCACCCGAATCACATTCCGAATGAATCAGTTGAATTTTGCCACTGACATAATGAAACAAAATTGTCAAAGTGAATGTGCTAACCATTGCAAGTCATTTTCCGGTACACCGTTCGTTAAACTAAACTTTATGCTAGTCTTGCCTTGTCAACATCATTGAATTGTGTTTTGCCGCTGCTCTAAGACTCTTGGATGAATTTAACGGTTACAAGATGATTTACACACTGACAGCAATTTTCCTGTTAGAATCCCCACTGATGACAAAGTATTTGTTGAAAACTTAGCGTCTGTAAAAACGGTAGTTTTCTAATGACTGCACTCAATCGACTAGTTCCTAGTTTCTTCATGAGACGGTAGCTAAAAGGTAACCCAGAAGTAAGAACACTGCCAATTTTTCTGTCAGTGGGTTCCGTTTTAAAACAGAAAGTGGACTTTTTTATTGCAGAGCAACGTCACTTCTCCCGGTTCATTCGTCGGATACCAGCAGTCTTATTATCACGGTCCACAAACTCCCAGAGGTAACTCACCGTCATTTTTGACAACGTACTGGTAAGTGGTAAGGTGAACTGGGGAAGTTTCACACCTTACAATGCATAGAAGAACCGAAATGTTCTCCAGAGGCTACACAGCGTTAATTCCAACCTCCTGGGTATATTCGAACCGACCAACCGTGTGTGCAGAACGTGATACAGTGGATTGCACGTAACTAAATTGACCATAAGGGTAGACTCCATATCTGAAATTTAGACAGGCTGTATGATCGAGGGGTTATTGGCCTGGTGGGACGAAACGTTCGAAAATGACCTTGTCATTAGTCCTCCCAATAGTAATCGGCACAATGTTCTAGACATTGTCTTTCTATTGCTGAAGTCTTGTCTTCTTCTCTCAACTTCTTAGTGAATTTCGAACTATTGACTATTATGTTTCATTTTGATGACAACCAACTCTCTTTATATTAAACCCATCTTTTTATCCCATCTGGAAATTTGCATGCGTTCATTTTGCCTTTCGCTTTGTGCCTTGATATGCTTCTAGTTTTGAAGCTATCACCGTAAATAGTACAGCGGTAAACTTGCAGCAGTTCACGGTTGGGCATCTACTAAAGTACCTGATATAACTACGCAGAAAAATATGGGGTTGGTATTTCATCATACCATGTCTGTCGGTATGTAATGAAATAACCTGAATCCACCTTTGCTGGTGCAAAATCAGGCCAGTTGTTCGAAAAATCTCCGTAAAAATTGAGCACCCAGAAATAGGGCCAGTCAAACTGATTGCCAATTTGTTTACATTAAATGGTTCAAGCGGAGTGCAGCTTGTCCACTCGTTAATTTCAAATCCAGTGTATTTTATGAGCGGGTTTCTGTGTGAGTTGTGAATGGTCAGAGATGGCCAATCCGGAGTGCGTAAAATTTCTGCTATGGCTAGCCCACTGGAATTAGC
This sequence comes from Paragonimus westermani, assembly GCA_008508345.1. Classification (NCBI taxonomy): domain Eukaryota; kingdom Metazoa; phylum Platyhelminthes; class Trematoda; order Plagiorchiida; family Troglotrematidae; genus Paragonimus; species Paragonimus westermani. Next base: position 27,293 of record QNGE01003431.1, on the reverse strand, counting down.
CATTGTGAGGATCGCTCCGATCCCCATTTCGGACAATTGGCTTTTTCGTTTATTCGGAATACTTGCATATGTTGTCAAGTGGTTGAGACGCATGACTTTCACTTTATTGTTTGCCTCTGAATTTGTGTTGCCCGGTTCTCCCTGTAGATTTAAAACTTCCAATCTGACATCCTTTTAATACTCAGAACTGTTATTGTGTCTCATTTCACTCGCGGATTCAATAAATAAAACAAACTAATCCAAAGCAATAACCCACCGCTTATCAGCATGTCTGCTACGCACGTACTCACCAGATTTCTGTCAAGGTGGTTGAATAATATGCATAAGTATCAGGTTGAAAACAATCGAAAAGTTGGGCTCTGCTTGTGCTCTCTGTGACGAACGTTTGCACCAAACAGTATCTGTTTGAGACCCAACAGGAGTCAGTTCGTAATCACCCCAAAAGACAGAGAGATCACAGGTTTCTAGCTGTCATTTGTGAACTACAGTGGAATAATTGAGAAGTGCACGAAGAAAAGCGGGACGGTTGGTTCCGTGTTGCCGTTTGTGTGTTCGTGCATCTAAGCAATTTGTTAGTGAACTTTTTCGCTCTGTATCCTTTTCAGATAAATGCATTTTAAAAAGATTTTGGTACAAACAAGATGGTTCAACCTGGCGTAACCAAAACTGACTTAAATTGACCTCTGTTTGCATGACAAAGTTACTTCGATTAGGATATCACGGAAAATTGTAACTCAAAGTGATTGACTTATCTGGGTAAGAAATACACCAGACTCTTCATATTATTTATCAGAGTCATCAGGTTCAAAATAAAAATTGGACGTTTACTCAATCTTATAATTGCATCACGCTTAATCAGCGGCATTAGCGTTATATGCTTTCCTACTGTAGCAAAATGAGGCGTGCTATACTCAACATCTCTGATAACGAAACAATGCTGACTTCTGTGTATACGATAGCTACTCTGTCATTACTCGGAAAGTATATCAGGTTTATCGGTGATCGGTCACTGGCGCCACAATTCTATTCTCTTTCGGTGGGACACTAATTATTACACGTTATACAGATGGATAGCCTCTGTTGGTCAACACAGGAAGTGCTTTTCCCATCAGTTTGCCGCAGATTTCCGGTCAGAGAACTCTTTGACAAGATAAAAGTGACCTTCTATAATAGGTGGGTAGGAAAACACGATGTTGTTCCTACTTTGAATTCACCTAACAAAGTTTGAAAAGCTAAGAGTTTGCAAATGTTCACCTCATTCCCTAAACAACTTTGTGTTCAATTCTGGTAGGTCGGCCACATAAAATTGTTAATGTTTAAAATATCGCATAAATTTCCAAATTACTTACGGAATGCTCATAAGACCTTTGCTGATTAGGTAACGTTGTCATTCGATAAAACACTTTCTTCATGAAAATCAGAATCAGTCATTCCTTTTGGAATGCGTTTTATCAGCCAACTACGTAATTTGCCTATAACGGTGTAGAAGTACGACAGAATTAGATCGGCTGACATTCACTGAAATGTAAACACATGAAAAATTTACTATCTAACTTAGCACCGGTCTACCAGCTGCTCTATAAGCATGTTCACTTACAATTTGGTAGCCGACCTGTAGGTTAACGTTATGATGATATCAGAAGTTTAGCTATTGGGCATGCTTTCATTAGAAATATATGTGAACTGGTAAAATTTACTGCCACCCCAATTACATTTTCCTCCAGCCTGAGTGAATAGGTTTATCCAATACGCCCATGAAGAATGCAAATAACAGACTAGTGGATAGAGTTCAGAGGCAAAGTAGGGGGTGAATAGCAAAGGTAATGGCTATCGGGTTCTAGGTAACATGTTTGCTTGAATTTGTCCATATCTATTCACCAGTTTCTGTACACGTTATCTTTTGAAACGTCGATTTGTTATTCGGCAATGGGTATGTCTCATGCAACAGAGGTTATTCAACGCGGCACATCGTTTGGCAACCCATGATTTTAAACTTTCGTTCATATTACCAAAATTTGCAAAATCGATTGCTTCTGTTTCACAATTCGTAACTTTAGATAATTTCAATCTATTTGCACAGGACTGTAACAGCAGTTTTGTTGTGTTGACTGAAGCGGTGAGTATGGACTGAGTAACACTTGAGAAGGACTGTGCATTCCATCGTACTCAGACCCAAACAACAACAAAGAAGTATTCGGTTGACACCCATGTAAAAGTGTAGACACACATATCGTTCACATACTAGGTCAGTTCGAGTATTTTGTCACATCGGGTACAATAAAGAATGATAGTTGGGGTTAATTGACACGATAACTGACGAAGAAAGAAAATAACGCATGTCGAGTTCAACCGTTTTTATGTGCTGGTTTCAGGCAATCACCTGTCTAGTGCTGTTACAGTCGAGTCTGGTGTTTTGTGTTTTGATTGTCTCAGTGATTAAATTGTCAGCAGTTGCGTTTCCACACCAAGAAATATCATGTCACTTAGGTTTACGCGGCTCAGGTTTTCCATTTTTTGTCGAAATTTACACAAGGAACTACAATATATCTCACAAGTTGGAACTTGAAAAATGAGATGTTCCAGGTGGCCCTTAACCAGTTAGCTTCAGGTGGTGATGGAAAATTTGCACGTGTGTAAGTCTACCAGACGAAATGAAGTTCAGTGCAAATGTTTGGTGGATTTTGAGGGCAATTAAAGCAGACCCTCTCAATTTAGTCGCAGCCCTATCAGATCTGAGTTGCACACCCGGAAAAAGAATTGTATGCATAAAGTTAAATTGCTGATAAGTTACCCACGATGTGGTTCTAATTACTACCTATCTCATATGCCCTCGGCTTGACCGCTATAAAAGTGAATAACTACCCCCTATCACCGTCAACTGGTGTGGTGAATTGACGATCGACCTGATGTAGTACTACAGTGTCATCCAGTGAATCCCGATCATCTATGTCCAGTTCAATCTTCCCACGTCATGAGAGCCCTCGCGTTTGTGAACCAGAATTTTGTTCTACATCACAGCGGCGGTTTCCACTCACACATTCATCTGGTTTAGGTGTGTGGCCGACGCCTTTTGTCGGGGTCCAATTTCGTTAAACACTGGCTCGTCCGATCACCCATGCTATCCACAATCCGCTTGCCATAGGCTTCGGACCTAGTCATAGGCCATGTTGGGATGTTCCACCGCGTGTTGAAACAATCATGCCTCTTATCTGGTCATCCGCCGCATGTTTCCTTTCATCCTTCACTGGTTGGTCTGATTCCGTCGAAAGATGGTACGTCTGGCCGCTCGTGCTGTCGACCATCTGCTCGACGTGCACGCTTAAACACATCTTTTAGTCTGCCCCACGTACTGCAATGAGTGTTAGAATACTCGGACCTCCGACTTGGTCATGCGCCACAATAGGTTCGGCAGAGGAGAAAGCGGAGTTAACTTCTCGCCACAATAAAATGCAACAGACATAATTACCAATAGTAAATGTAGCTAGAGGAGGAACCGAACATCTGAAGTTATCCGTGGTCTTTATCGAGTATGCGTCAAAAAAGAGGCCACTATGAAGACTACCAGTAGAACCGTGGTAAATCTTTTTGAGTTACGCCATGCCCTCTACGCGACCCCTTATTTTTATCCGATTTGCCGAGTCATGAACAGTAATCCGGAAGCCACGGGATACCGAATTTTAGTCATAACTAAGAGGAACCGAACAAGTTGAATGATCCACTCTTGTACTCACAGATCCGCTTTGTTCAGGGTTTGCAGTTGTTGGTCACCACCCATACTATGACTTATTAAAATACAACGGTTCTAGTCACGCCATAACTGTGGCGCAATTTTATCAAAGCTCTCTCTCCATTTCTACCTGTGACAAGTCGTCTCATGTAAACTAGCTACTTGTTTCGATATTTTTTCTGAAAAACATTTCACATATAAAACCCCATATATTTGGTCTAAAGGGGGCCTAGTTTACGTGAACATTCATAATAACTTATACAGAAGAACATCTTGGTCTCAAGAAAGTTCGTTGAAATGCCCTGGGATGCCTTATGTGATAGGACCTTTACACGCTTAGATGTGAATGGCTCTCAGCTGGAGGATAATGCACCTTCTCTACTGGAATGACACTTGGACAGATTTGTAAAGCACACCAGAAGTTGATGATGTCAGCAAACTAACCGGCGGTGGACAGATCAACAACAAACCTAGGTCCCGTATGTTCTTGTCCACACATGTGTTGTGTCAGAAATAATGCCCCAAACATGAGTTGATAATAATATCATCAGTCGATGATATGATGAAAATTCGGGATATATTTTCATAAACGTGCTCTCCGCAACACTTTCATACAGAAGATGTTAACTGCTTGGAAATTGGCCAATTCATGGTTGTTTAGTGAATGATTCAGCTGCAATGAGGGTAACGCAATAGGATGACGGGCCTGAACAGAGAAACACAAGTGAATTAGCCGTACAGCTTAAAATGATTTGACAGAACCACAGAATCACTACTTCCCACTTTTTATCTGGTGCTATGTGCACAGCGGATGCTGTCATGATTAATACGAAGTAATCTGAATCTTAATGCATGCACAGTTTTCTCATATCAGAACGGGTACCCAAAAATAGATACTCAAGTCATAATCACAACCAGCACTGATATGTAATAGTTTTCGTTATCATTTTTAATGTCCCGTAGGATAGACATCTCGTCTACAAATCACCCGAACTTTCCAGCAAAAAGTATTCGTCTTGGTGATAAAACTATTAATATGGCTTACTTTCCCAAACTTTCTCAATCTGTTTATCAACGGCGTAATTTCCTACAGTGATTCCGTACACACAATATAGTGTAGGATCAACTCTAGTCAAACCGTATTCGGAAACGTTAGTGACCTTCCGAGGATTTAGCGGTTGGAATTGGTTAAGTTTCCATCAATATTGCACTGCCCCGTCAAAATGGTACGATGCATTAGCCATCAGTTAAATAAAGCACATTTTGGATAGGTTTGGACGGCCCGCTTTACAGGGCTGCATCCAAGCGGACCTTACACCTATATGAACACTCCTAATCAACATGAGTTGATGTGTAAACAATACTGGTGTTGATACATATTCACTGTACTTTTACATACGTACACTCCCTGTCCAGCTTTATTAGTCAGGTGACTTTGGCACAATGTTATGCGCTCTTTTGTTAACCTGTTTGCATAGAAGCCCAGCTCCCTCCATTTGAAAGTCACACCCGGAGCGCCTTCTGACTGAAGTGAAACTACGCAAACAGCATGCCGTGGTTTGATACACGACATATGCTTACCATGGAACTGTCTCGCTAGAAAGAAAACCTTCATGGTAAATGAACACAAGCCGTTTCAGCTGAACTCACTATCGTTCTGCTCGCATTCTAAGCTGACTAATATTCAGAAAAAACTGGAGCACCACCTTCTAGAATTCTGACAGTGTCGTCTTTGAATCACTCCCTTTGTTACTTCTACTCTTCTAGTTCAGTTCCTGTGATATCTCAGTCTTAAGGAGATATTCCCATATTCTCCAAGTTGACTTCCGGTGGTTTGCGTGTCCCTTTTTGTAATGTTACCTTGTGTGAGGTTGAATGATAATTGGATAAATGATTCGAAGTCGTTGGTAGTCACACAAACTTCCATCACGAAAACGTAAGCAGCAGTGATAACAATCATCTACAACCGTTTCGAATGAGTGGATATCTGCCAGTACACACGATTCGACATGCTGCCAGTGGGCGTCATAAATTTCGCGCGATGGGCCCAGGGTAGTTCACTCAAACCTTCTCTCTCCACACAGCTGTCCAACAGTGTATATAGATTAATATTTTCTTCCCATCAATCTTCATCATAACAGTCTTGAGCTTGAAAAGAGGATTCAGCAGCGCGGGCCGCCGCCCATCTCAATAGTGATGTGAGACATCTCGGAAGAAGAAGAGTCACTGGAAAGGTTAGAAACTAAAAGACCAAACGAATGAACCGGAAATAATGTGAATGCAGGCAGGCCATTGACTGAGTTACAGCGACATCTCGAAAGCATGGTTAACCAACGATTTGAATGATCACGAGCAGCCTAACTAGGCTTGTGGCCCTTGGAGCAGTCAGGGTTTTTATATCACGTGACCACGTTTTTTCTTACCCCTCACGAGGTACACCGAACTGTTTGCGGCAAACTCATAGCTGGCATTCGGAGCACCTGACCGAGCCATCGTGGGATGTGAAACGTGAATAATGGAACAGTTGATCGCATAAGCCCGGGTGTTTCAGATTACGTACCTGCGTGCGGCCGTACTGTTCACACGATAAGTCCACTTACTGTGAGCTCATCGATGGAGACACGACGGCCAAAGTCTCTTTACGTCCTCATTGCGAACAAGCTACGTTTCTGAAATTTAGAGCAAAACGTAGCATACACAACCACTGACAACCGAACCCTTTTTTCACGATACACATAGAGCACGCTGAAAAAAGCATATTACGCCTATGTTCTCATCGCCAGTATCTCACCAGCAGTACTGCAGACTGACAAGATACTGCTGCCCAAGTATATGTAACTGTCTACAGTTACCATCGGATGAACTTCAATGGAAACATAACAGTTTTGAAGCAAAAACTAACACTAAGAATATGCCAAGCTCATTCCACGCAAACCAGCTCTGTCACTTATCTTGTTCAGCATGGCCTACACGTCTTCGATAGAGGGTCTAAATAAAGCAGTTTCAAACTAACCTGAGAATGAATACCAGGGACTAGTTCACTGGACTTCTCGAGCTCACTTATCGTAATTACGTCCGTGATAAGATTGAAAGCGAAGTGGGAACTCGGACACCGTTGACAGACAAAACTACAATGATGAACGCCCGAGACAGTTGTCCACACACTCTCACCTCGATTACACTGTAAGCAAACAGAGATCTCAATATATTCACATATTGTCCCTTTCGAAGAAGACAGTTTCAGAGAACGGTATGACCAACTGAATCGAAGGCAGCTTTTGGGTCCAAAAACTCCACTACCATCGGCTAACTATGAGGCTTCCGACTCTCCAAGATCCGTAGCTAAGTGAAAGTGTGATCAGTGTATCCTCAACCAGACTGCATTTCTGCCTGTTCTTCAGATGTTTGACCTTTTCAGGGCTTGAGGAGCCGACAAAAAACAAGGCCATAGGGTAGCTAAGTCGCAACCAACACCAGATTCATCTCTCTGTGGTTGGCACACGGAACTCCGGCTTTCTTTTCGAAAACGGAGGTTACCGTCGATAAATACCAATCAAGAGCTACCTTGTGGAATTTCCAAATTCTCTAAAGGAGTTCCGTCAGCTCAGATGTCAGCCTGTCCCTAGAATCTCAGGGAAGAGAAGAGAGCGAATCTGGTTCAGCAGCCTTGTTACGAATGTTATGGGTCTACTTCTGTTCCCAACGGAGTGCCGTCTGGAACGTAATGACTGACCATTCGAGTCCTACCTTCTGCGTGATCTGGTTGAGGCAAGCTGAGCTGTTTCTCTTAATATAAAGTCCACTTATCAAGTTGCCGCGAATGGCTAGTGATAAGTGAACTATCCATTTTATATATGGTCTCACACCGACCGGACATATCTTCGGAAACATCGGAACAGTTGTCCGTTGCATTGACAAAATGGATAAACAAAGCTCTGCCGATTTGCTTTGATAGACTGTAGACAATGTAGTGAGACTGACGGTGCGTAATCGACTATCCACTGGGATCCAGTCGGGCAAACAATGTTCTGTTCTGGAACGCGCTGCGATTCCCAAACAAACTTGACCACGAGATTCGGATTCGGCGTCACCAGAAACTGTGTGAGAGAAAGCGTTTGAACTGACAGTTATCCAAAGGTGGGCTCACGTGAATAACCTCCCAAGAACCGTGGAACCATGTCTCCAACATGCAATACACATGCTCCAGACTTGAAAAAGTAATTGACAGAGCAGCTTATTTGGCAAATTTGGGAGAGTTCGGACACTCAAGACCCTAATTTTCACCACTTGTCCTGGTTTCAGAAAACAATGATCGTCGGAAGGCATATAGGTGACAGAAAGTTTGTGGGACAACTAAAAGCAGAGAGTAGGGATGCGTGAATAATGACACTGTGGAGAAAATGATCACTTTTTCTACTTCCCTGTCGTTCATGCCACGAAAGGGGTTGACTTGATTGACTCCACCACAAGTTTGTGACCGAAAAGCCCGAACTGCGAGAGAACTGGATAAAGGGTATTCCTAGGAAACTGTACAAGGAACCAATGACATAAGTGTGACTCACTGAGTCATTGACTGATTCGGAGCACTGTTGCGGGCAGTGGACGCACTTTAAGATGCATGAGGCTTTAGCACGTTACCGGATATTTGTCTCTCGTATTCGATAACAGTTGCTGATCACAGTCAACCGTTGAACAACCGAAGTGATTTTTGTTTAATAGTAACTTTTCCACCAACGTCTTCCTGATAAGGAAGATGGCAGTGTCGCAACTATAAAAAAATATTTCTGTTGTATGGTTATAAGATCGGGCCTCACTACATAAGCGCTTCTACACGGTCAGTTGTGCCTCATGTAACCCTATGCGTGCAGTTGTTTCTCATCTGACTGTTCCTTTTTAGCCTGTCGGGCAAGAATTCAACTGGAGGAACCGAAATCTTACTCAACACAGCTTTCCGGATCGATGCAGTGCACAAGTTTGACCACGAGGTCAGTGGAGCAGAATGGGACAGACCGCGAACATACCACCTTAGAAACAATATTTTCTCGATAGACTTAATCTTAATCTGGTGTAATTTCACCACAGCGTCATCTTCTTGCGTGGACAAGCCAAGTGATTGCATCTAGGTAATTCATCGGGACTGACTATCGAATCTCAAAACATATTTTTCAAACCGTTTTGACAGCGGGCAAGAGTAGTCGATCTCCACTACTACCACACAGTTTGTTTCATGCGGTGTGCGCTTGGTAAGTGAACTAAAACCACTGACTTTATCAATACACTCAAACTAGCACATGTACACAGCAGACGTGTTGGGCTGGTTGACCAAAGCTCATCCAACATCGTCATTCCTTAAAGTGTAGTACACATGTTGACAGCTTACCCTCATTAATCGCAATGTGAATTGCCAAATCTACCGGCCTATCAGTCGGAATTACATAGCCAACGGTTGGAAAATTGCTTAGGAGAGCGTGTATGCGACCGAATTTGTTTTCAGTCGAAGTACCTAAAGAGAACGTTGTGATCCACATTGACTGATACCCATTTGGGTCATATTCTATACGTTGAATCATTCATCTTGCCATTTAACAGAAAGGGTTGCTCGTCTGGTATGAAGCATTGAATATTACAGCAATATTTGTTGAATAAAATGTAACTCACTGTTTGCATATGATCGTTCACTTGTAAACAATGTGAGGTGGGTGGTGAAGTGGTCAACGGGGTTGCCTCATAAAAGTGAGACAAGAGCTCAAATTCCGTTCATGTTGAGGGTATGCAATACTGACAAGCATAAACAACAAACTACCTCGAGAAACGTTCTACTTTCCGGGGGCAGTTAAATGAACAGAACATAGGACTGTAAGAGTTACAGTCAGCTGTCTATGGTGTTCACTTCAAATTACACTATTTGACTTCATGTGAGACTTCACGGTTTGAATGATGTTCAAATATAACGTATAATGTATTAGGCTGTAGTGTTTTGTTGCAATTAGTTCCTTGGAAAAAATCCGGTGTTTCCAATTGTAGACGAAATCTCCTCTAGGGAGATTTGATGAAATTAAATACAACAATGAGACATTGGTTAGGAGAGTCTACTCTAACTTCTGAAACTCTGGGTCAATAACTTCGGTCAAATGGCACATACTTTGCTGACATGATCGGAAGAAGTTCCGACTTGGCAAAGAACAATGAGAACGCACATAGCTTGTGACTAAACCACCGTAAATGGTGTTATTTACGTATAACGATCGACTTTAGTTCTCAGTTAATGCTATAGAACTGAGAGGGAATTCCTGAAGTGCTGCGCCTACCAAGTGATTATACCGTCATAATTACAGAGACGATGGGACGGCTGTCTGAGCGTACTTGAGATCAGCCGCTGCGAAGAGAAAACGGCCGTCATCTAGTTTGCAGCACGACTCTCGACTTTCGTACAGACAGGAATTACATAATCTCAGCTTCCTAGCTGTGAATACATACCGGCAAATCTCTTGGTTAAATATAGTTGTCCAGCAGAGTGTCTGACTTCTATTTGCAAACCCAAGTTAACGCACTACACGATAATCGCTAGATTGCTGCCGGTTGACAGCAAAGTCCGTAAAAGAATGCCTCCATTAGTTGGAATGAGAATGATTCTTGCTGATACAAAACAACATCGGTCAGCCTATAAGTGTTGTAAGGTGTCAGTTATCCCCTTTGCACAGTAATCTGACGTTAATTTCAAGGAATGACGACTTAAGGCTCTGATGACATTCATTTTGACTTCAAAAAAGTGCCCTACAGAAACACGGACTCTCCCAGTATCGCCTCGTCTCTTAGAGCACGAATAGAAACTTAATGGTCAATTATGTGTTGGTATTCTCATCGAGGGTGTACAGTAGCTACACGATGGAAGTGTTTGACGCGGAAACGTACGAAGAGGTTATCTGTTGTGCATCATAAGTACACTACTATCCCGAACACGTTTTTACCATGTGAACCATCTGATTTGATAAGGAGATGAGTAAAAGTATTTTATCACCATAAGTGTAGAAAAAGCTGAAACAACTGCGCCGACAATTTGATGCAGTGGATTCAGTGAAGAACAAGCATAAAGGTCTATTTTTACGTAGATATATATTCTTGACTGCTTAAATTTTCATGCAATGAACCGTACTACCATGGAGACGGAGGGGTCAAACATTCAGTTAAGTGTGATCATACGAGTGGCGGGTAGGAGAAAACTCTGGCGGCCGACCTTTTTGATGTGAACTCAAAAACTGGCCTCAAAATATCCTTCAGATTTGATTCTTTCAGACGCATGACAAGTGATGGGTGTGTAACAATGATGACAAAACCACTGTTGGAAGACTCCATGAAACCGCCGTATTTGTGTTCGAGAATCTAACCTCCAGAGGCGTATACATCAAAACCACTTAAAATTCCTAGTTCAAACCAACTACCCCCAAGTGCGCCCGGTGACAAAACTCTTTCAAATTGAATATCACTTGCGTATGATCGCAGCTTTTGCATTCAGATGGAACTTCCAGCCATTCTCTTTCGAAAAGAAGCACTACACTCGTCACGGTTGGAACTAGAACTACGGCCATACTTTTCATGAGGCAACCATGTTGACCACTGCGCTACTGACCTCACATTAAGCAGGACCGAACTGTTATGTCTGAACTCTTGACCACTTTCGCTTGTAAGCAATGAACAGTTTGCCCGATCGTCCCAGTTTCTTGTTTTCTGCAGGTCCGTGCTCAGGAGTTTGACAATAGATTTAGTATTGATAAACTGTGTGGGTTAACCTGAATACACTGAGCTGCTTAATGATAATGAACCCTTTACACAAAAACTCGGTACGGATACAGACGACAGTCAGAACAACTGTGATTATTCTGAGTGAAGTAAGAGCGTCAATGAATAACACTGATTACCATCAGCATCGAGCCTTCGTTTACTTTACCTGCCATCAGTTATTGTCAATTTTCCTCGTCATGTCAAGATATTAGCTTAGAATGACGGCAGCTAATGGATGCTCGCTATTTTCGGGAACACCAACTAATTCAACTTTTATAGCATTGAAGGGACGACATCTCATTTCATTACCTTCCAGTCTACCTTAAAATCCCAAGTGGATTCCTGTTTAACTTTCGCCCATTGTTTTAGTCTGTTTGTTTATTACGACTATCGACTATCTGTATGCTCATTAACACAATTTATGTAGCCAAGATAAAATCCTTTGATGGAGTGTTATTTAAAACTAACGTGAGTCGACACAGGGCAAAATAAAGATTGGAAATCATGCGACAATTACTTCAGGTTCTGATCACAATTTGGAGGTGATCAGTAAAAATGTATTTCATTCGTACACGTGAACATAAGGCAGTAATGTGAATACTCGCGTTCTTTAAAACACGCCACTTTCTGCTTGCTTCTACTTGAGGGATTTGCTTCCAGCAGACCTGTTGTGAGGTAAGATGGGTCACAATAGTCTGCCCATACATCACACTAATGTCTTGTTTGATACACAGTGTAAACTGTTACGGCGTTCATTCAAACGTTTAAAGGTAGCATAACAGAAACTCAGGATTGTTAACTGCGGCTGGGACATCTCCTTAGCTTAGCCGAGTTGAAATGAACCTGTTTTGCAGTTCAACTCGTGCTGTACCAGATATGTATCATCAATAGGTCAGTCATCAATAACGATAAGAGACGGAAGTATGTACCTCACTGAGGGAGATTTTGGAAAATTCTTGCAAGAAACACTCGTGTTGTTTTTTACTACAGTTCTAGCCCGTTGTGTAGCTTACCATTTCCTACCCGTAAGCTTTGCAAACTCCACGACGGAATTCAGTTTGAAAGGTCATCAAATGAGCCAGGAAATCCCCGGGTTATCTGGTGTACGTTTCTTTCAGTGTATGATTAAATGTTGGGACCTGCATGATCATCTCTGTCAGATTGGTTTCGTAATGTCTATTTGCTTCCAAGCTGTATGTATCTTATTTTCACTGCTAATGCCGAACACCAAAATTGAGGTTGATACCCACACGTTTTCTATATAAAACTGGTTGATGGACAAAACCGGAGAACCACCGATGATATCTCACACTCGATTTGAGGATCATTGGGTGTTTACGCGTTTTGGTGCTTGATGCAAATAGTTCGACGCAAACTACAGTTAGTTGCTAAATCATCGTCCATTCCATTTGGCGGAAACCCACCCATTCAGTTCTAAGTGTCCATAAGATGATCGAATTAAATGTAATTACATTTATTTTTATTCATGAGTCATCTGCCCAACACCTGTTGTTTTGAGTTACATAATAAGGCAAGCGTGAAGCCGGCACCATCCAAATTATATCCAGTAAACAGACAAATATCGAACTTCACTTGGTTTTCACTTCAATGCCAATAGTGAGCGTGGTCACTACATGTATATAGAATGAATAATGTACCTCGTAAATCGAAGTGGTAACGATTAAATTATCTCGTGTAGCATTACGAATAGACTAAGAGACAGCGTCGGTCACATGTAACCGTAGGCGAAAAGTGTAAGCAAACACGTGAATCAATCTAAGCATCGATCGTTTTGCCTACGCAGACAAAGGGTTGGACACGCGTGCTAGTAGGCACACAGATTCAGCAGGACTAGCTGTATTGGTCAGTGCTCCATTGCACAGCACAGGCACACGTCAACTGGGCAGGCCGAAGCGTACAGTGGATCCGTGGGCAGAAAGTCTGTTTAGTTTGAGAGAATGAGGGCGGGAAGTCGTAAGAAGTGCCGTGAAAAACTAAATGGTGACGTCGATCTAGAAGGTGTCGAATGAGGCAGTGTATTACCTTACTTCACAGACACGATGCATTGTTTGGCGTGTTCTTTGCATGGACTTGAAAACGAAGTGAACTCATTAAAAGAGACTTATTTGTAACTTCGGATGAAGTTGAGCCACTGACTGAAACATCAGACCCAAACGCGGCAAATGCTTTTTCGGCTGAGGCACAAAGCTACTCCGGAGGTTCGGAAATTTCGCACTGTCTCATGCGGAATCCTCCGAATGATCCGGCAGATTAATTGCCTAAACAGGATTTGTCAACAGATCTCGCTGAAATCCACCAGCGCCACCAGTGGGCATTGTAGCTGTATTACTTATAAATAGTTTGGCAAATCTGACAATTCGAGAGACAGCCAGTTGCAAAAATTGTGGAATTCGGCTAGATACGAGTCAGTAACAGAAACAGCACGCCCGGCAGGCTGAGTGAGTAACTGAGCAAAATGCGGGATTTCTTAACTTGCGGTGTGGGTTCGTATCTTAGCCGGCAAAGCACTTGCCACATTTGAGCTTGCTGTTTCTGCCGCTGGTTCGAATCCAGTCAAAGTCCACATTTTTCGCTATTGAATATCCTCTATATTGGTAAACCTGCAAAACTATTTACCAGCGTAACTACTATCAGTCTGTTTATTGTCGCATCATTTCTGCCTAATAGATCGGAGGGTGATGCACATGACAGCTTGTTTAGTACTGTCCCGTTGACCTAAGAAGAGAGGTGTGCTGACCACATTAATAAACCTGACGGAATACAGTTTCTTGCCAAGGTTGTGTTGAACACCTTTGTTGCTGGACCTACTTCGGGGATCGCGTGAACCGGCGGAGAATCACCCACTCCGAATGGGACGCGAACCAAGTGCATATCTATGTTTACTTGCAATTCAAGCCACCCATCAGCTGTTCGAGTTGTGGACCTTCATGGCAGCTTCCTGTACTACCCAGAATAGCGGGTGATAATGCGCTCCTGGTCGAACCATGGACCAGCACACTCAGCCATGTCAGTTGGTTTACTCAAGCCACTCTCTGAAGCATCACCACTGCACACATCCCTCGCCGCACGTGTTTTGGTAAAATCCTAAGTTGTTCCTAAAAGCGTATCACTGAAAGTGTTGTTGTGTCATTTGAAATTGCCTGTAGCTGTATTGTGTCCCGTTAAATATCAGGTACATATTTGTAGCAAAACACATCATTTCTAAACTATTTGTGACGCTTGTATCAGACTTTGTGGGGTCAGCGTATTAGTGCGGATGTCAGCAGCAATTGAATGAGATAAGCAGAATTTTAACAAGGGATTGTGTACTTTTATACTAATGTTGTACGTCCAGTCTAGCAGATACCCCTGTTAATCCCAAATGCCTACTGATTCGTCGAGCTCCGCGTAATCTACTAGCAACGTCTCTCGATAAGCTGGATATCGAATAGTCTCGTCTGCGATGCATCTCCCCTCGCCCTTTAAATTCTCATCCCACTGGGCAACCGATTACAACCAAAAGAAGAAGGTCTTACATACAAGTCTGTTGGTAATAAGGTGCTTAGGCACGAAAATACTCAAGGGAGAAAAACACAACAAGCCACGGTAGTGGAACTACCATATTCACAAAGTCTTACAGCAGGGACCAACGAACCAAGCAATGGCGAAACGACAACGCTTGAGTAAAACTAATGGTACATGAACGGGGGTTCAACAGTCGGAAGTAGGGAGGGATTAACCGCAAGGGGACAAAGTATGTCTTATCACGCCTTGGGCCATATGTTCACGGGTCGACTGCTTACAATCAGTAAGACCATGTCACCAAACTTCGGGTTTTTTAACAGTATGTTACTTCTGGATGTGGGGTAAGTATTCCCTAATGTAGCGTTTCCAAAACACGTTGAACATATGTTGCACCTGCCTTCGTTCTTCGTTCACCTTTCCAGTGGAACGATGTGACTGCATTACAGCCCAGGATTTGATTTAAGGCGCAATGAATCGCTGTGTCGTGATAGCAACCGACCGTTCATACCGTCGTAGACTGAAATCAAATGTCTTTCATCTAGGACCCTGTTGACTTTGACCATGTAGATAAAGGACATCTTTTCCTAGTTCACCTACTTCCGCAAGAAAGCTGACATGACTCATCAAGCTATGCAAATCATGTGCTACCACGTTCCTCCCCGATGACTGTCGGCGGGGAGATTAAAGAGCCATTCGATACCACGAATGTGTACAGATCAAAAGAAAGTACCCTTCCTCGTAGCTGTGATTCCACGTCTGCGAATTTCCACCGGTTATCGCTGTAGAAAACTTCAGGTACACCTCGACATCCAATGAACGATGAGGTGTGACCTTCTGTCTCATGGTAGTGTCTGATAGGCTTACCTTTAGAAAAACCATAGGGTAGCAGTATCGTTGATCGAACGAAATCAGAGGGTACAGTTGAAGCCCTTCTACTGAGAAATGAAACGTCGCTTACGTTGATGAACTATGGTCCGACCAGTGTAACCCGTTGTAATTTGCAAAGACGTGTGAAGTTCTCAACAGAGGGGCTTTGCTATGTCTTTCAAACAACAGGCAAGCATACTTGATCTAGTCCCGAATAACGCAAGGTGCTCAACGTAACGCAACACTGTTCACCGGCCTTCACACGGAAACAATAATACTTAAACGATATTAATCGCTGTAATATGTGGAATAGGGTGTGCTAGTGTGAATGAAGCGGAACCAGTTTTATGCGCCACTGCGCACTAATAAATTTCGCTGCTGCCAACACGATCTTCAATTTGAGGTCTCAATGTTGAGGCTGCTAAGACAGCTTGGTTGGTGGCTACGAGGTCTAAGGTTTCCAATAGAAGGTAACACCATTCAGGCACACGTGGTTTTTCAAGAGCAAGCTTACAGATTCCTCAAGAAGTGGTTTTCGCCAGATTTAACTCGGATGAAACATGTCCTTATTGAAAATTCTGGGCGCAATCGCAAAAAAATTGCACGTGACTAACTGCAATCATGACAGAGCGACGTGGATTGATTCTCAAATACCATAAAACAGTGATTCTGTCTAAGGCGTAACGTTGTCAATGGTTATTCTGAGTTCATTCGTTGTGAACCTCCGAGAAAAACAAGCAATTAAAGGATGAAACTTCAAATTTCGTTATCACGAGACCTTGAAACTTGTAGTTACCTCCTAATGGACGTCTTAAATAGCCGATCCCTCTTTATCCCGTCCCGAAGGCATCAGGAAACATACGTAATTCCAAGAGTGTTGGCATCCTTACATTGGTCTTATGCAACGTGGTACGACAATTGAGTCAGTCGTTCTTACACCCCTTGACCACCGTTCTCATTCTCCCTGGTACTTTTTTCTTATTAATACACCTGGTAAACACTCGCACAACGAAAGCTCTAAAGTAACTTCCGACTATACAGCAATGAACCCCGAGGGGTCGTACACCGACGCGATACGGGCCAGTGAACCCTTGCGCGCGTATAACCTCATCGATGAGGACGCGCAAAATCTGAAACCGTTTCTGTCACATACCACTAGGCCATAAGTGTCTTCAAGTGACTGTAGTAACTTAAGTTCAGCGTTTCTGACACGGGTTTTTTCCGTTCAAGGGTACATTCGACAAGCACAGTGGTCAGGAGGTACCCCCGAAAGATTGGGCCGTGACTTCTTATGTATCCGTTGGGCCAGACATTGAGCTATCGCTCCACCAAAAGAAGCCCAACGCCCAACTGTCTTTTTCAGGAACCTTCATCCGTAAAAACATTTCTTCCATGTGTTAGGACAAAATAATCGAATAATTGCGAAACCGCAGCAAACCACCTAACAGGTTGTTCGTTAGAACCGGTCTTTGTAGCAGGACTTTTTTAAAGAGGTGTTTTTCATCTTGCCGCACGGTCAGATACAATTCCCACCTTCCTGGGTCTGCTCGGATTCAATACCGGATGATGGGGTTGGCACCAGTGATGAAAGGTCTTATCCACAGTATTGTCAACTCTCCATGTATTACCTTCGGTCAGACTTACCTCGATAATCTCGTTATATCTTGGGCCAATCCGGTATTGAGGTACAGTCTCTCACCTAGTAAATTCAGAGGCTGTTGAGCCCTACATAGGTTATCAAGAAGGCTTGCCCTGTCAGTCCACCCCTGCGAGCCAATTTCTTACGGATCATCCTGATCACCACGAGGGTTGGCCATCCCGCCGGATAATCCGCGTTCGACAAACTGTGTGCGGATCATGCACTGATTCTATCGTTCTGGCTTAACACATGTTAACCAGTGAACTTCAAATATGCTGTTTGTCGACAACGGCACGGAGGGTCTCTAGGGCCGGAGTATGGTTGACTTCTGCTCCTTGCCTCTCGGTCTCTTATCGAATGTGCCTCCGGTACATCGCAGTCTATTAGTGATCCAACGTCACATTCCTTTAAAGAGATTAACGTCAGAACGGCTAATTGTGGCCAACGCTGAGCAACCATCTCAGATACAGTTCTCATTCGTTCACCCGGGAGGTTTTTGCCAGTAAATGTCTCGTTAACCAAGATTCTACTTCCACTATTCGAAGGCCCAATTTCTAAACGCACCTCTTAACATGTGTTACTCTCTCTTTTGACAGATTCTGAAAGTCCACGCGCTTGATGGGAGCCTTACTCTTCCAGCTAGAGACACATTTATGAGAGTCCTGTTAGAGTGATTATGTAGAACACCGGCAGGAAGCTAAGACTGACCCTTCTATCATATAAGAAAGCGGCTCCACAGCTAAACTCCATCAAGTCTAGTGCAAGCCCTGAAGGAACCAGGTGTGTATGCATCAGAGTATGACGTTGTCTTCCACATAGTGTCTGTGAAAACCGTAAAAGTACTCTACAACATTTGGCTGTGTGACTTGGAATAAGGCAAACAAAGCACTGTTTACTTTTCTTTGGAATTGCACGTCGTTCCTCTAGTGATGTGTTTTCAGATAGTCCGCATATCGGCAAGTCATGATCAAAACCCCATACGACACATTGGTGCGACCAATCTACTGCTCCGATGACAGTTAGCAGATTAGACTTTCTTTGGGAGCCCCAGCGGAAGCGCTTAGCTTCCTTTCCGTCGATGTGCCTCTTGACTGATCCGGTGACAATTCAACTTAAGAGTCACTAGGAACCGAACTTTACCTCCATATAGGTTCGAAGGATTCGTCGAACAGTGTTGTTGACAGTCATGTGCATTCGTGCCTTTCCCTTGCATAGGAAACTCGGCTAACAATCGGCACGAGGATGGTTAGGCAATTTAACTCAAACGGATAGTTCACTTAGTACAACGTTATCTGATGCTCGTTCATCTTAGTGACCAAAGAATTCAGACCCTCAGGGTATCCCATAGCATGCCTCAGATTGTTAAACACGCCCTTAATGACAGATTGAATTATTTCCTGAGACCTTCCAAATTGTCGCCTCAATTTATAAGTAACTTCAATGCGCCTTAATTCACTTGGCAAACAAAAACAAGTTCGATGACATTCTTTGCTCAACCGTTAAAACTACAAATCAGATAAACCAAAATCGGTCCTTATTCATTTAATTTTTGTGGTCGTGTGAGGCTCAGAAGTCTGCACGAAGCTGTGGAATTTCAAATTTCAATGTTTCACCTTCATGTTGTCTACTTTAAGAGCTGTGAAAGAACTGCGAACTTTTGCTTTCTAAATATGAAAATCCGATTCTTTTCTCTCATGAATATCCATTCCTTTCTTAGCTGTTGCGTTCTCTTTAGTTCGTAGGCCAAAATAGATCAGCTCTTTTCCTTGTGATTGGACTGCAATCGAGCAGGCATTCGTTACATCCCCAGAAAAGTTGGAGATGCAGGTTTTGCAAACAGCCAGTCCCAACTACCACCACCGATGTGATGAAAAGCAATTTCGACCAATCTGAGTCTTATCGACACCACGGATGACAGCGATTCGAACCCACCACCGATGACTAAGCGGTAGACTGTAGTGCAAGCACTTATCTACTAGACCACAGGACTAAGAGCACATCGGCTGTAGGAAGGTGCAACTAAGAAAACGTATCCATATACCTTCCAGAATGGTACAGATATAAAGTGTCACCGTAGCACAGAGGTCGGTCTCAGCTGATTTACTCAACATGCTCGGCCAAATGAAAATATTTCCATCGATAATGCGTAAAAACAACCTCACGTCAACCGTTTCGTCGGCTGGATGTTACCGAGGATTACATAACTAACGCTCTTCTACCCCCATAACAGTTAAACGATAAGTTTCAGCACTGCTATAACAGTTGTCCGTGCATCAGAAACGCCCATATGCACCTCCTCAGAAAGCTACTGAAATCCACACACACAGTTTTTAACGACATGTTGCAACATGCCACGGACAACAAACCACAAAATTATATGTGAAGACGGTGCCACCCAGCGGTACCACTGCCAAGAAAACACAATATAATGAGGCAGTCATGCAGTGGTACTGAGAGTCCAAACAGCCGAATGTTGTTTGGATCCTATCCGTATGCCGACACGTCTGTGTCTGGGTATTTCTAAATTGTATGAACTGTTGATCCGCAAACCAGTGCGCGAATCACTTACGTTCCTTGTTCCGTCCAATTTTTTACGAATAAACATACGTGGACCCACACAAAACCGAAAAGGTTTATCACGTTCATACAAAGCCGCATCATGCCACAAAAGGAATAGTGAACGAACGGTCCAAGAACTTAATCTGGCATGTTCACAACTACATGCGTGATTCCCATTTATCCACCAAAAAACGTTTGAGAAAATTTCGTGAAAACAATAAGAGTTGGTACGTGGTGTACTATGTGGGAGTTCCAGTCCATTTTAGCTCATACCGTCCTGACGTTTGAAAGAATTTCTGCACGACGGTGATTTTGAAATTTGCAAAAAAGATATTGTGCGCTTATCAACGGATTATCACATGCCCATAAATGTTTCTCAGTGCGATTAATAATAAATGTAAGTTTCTCCCCAATAATTTTAATCAATTTACGTAGCCCGCATTTCCTTTGTGGGTTTTTAAGTAGCAAGTTGCCAAGGGGACGGCGTGTAATTTCCTGGAATCTGCAGATTCGCAGTTTTTTAACCCTCTTGAGCAAATCTGAAGTCGGTGTCGTTTAAATAAAACTATGCGACATTTACACAGTTTTCCCGGATCTATCTGTTTGTATAACAAAATAAACAGTCTCAGTCACTTATCCATCCGGATGTAATTACTCGGTAGACGGAATAATTCCTAACAAGTAGCCCGTTCTAGAATTATGGGTTTAACAACTGTGTTCGTTAAATCCCACTTGCAAAACTGTGTACGCTATTTGCGTTTGTCGCAATGTAGAATACGTCAGTCCGATCAGCACAAACACTGAAAGATTTTGAAGCGTTTCGCACACCCCGACAATGTTTGTCCTTGTTATTGCCAAGTGATTATCTGTGATTAGCTTTGATCACTATAAAGTTGGACAGTTGCACAAAACAGTAGGTACCGCACTTTTACACTGACAAAGTGTACACTCTGGCGTGATCGATTACTTCAAAGTGTGGTATTTCTGTTTATGAGCTAATTTAACTATTACTGGCTACCCTAGTAATTATTGTGAAGAAAGCAAGGAACAGAAATTCCCAAAATTGGAGGCTGTTGGAATTGGCACTGAAAGAAAAGAAGAGTAGCGTACGTTAGAATTCAGTTGAATATTTCTGCCAAATGCATGTTTAAACGATAGAGTGAGCCTATTTGCATTACATTACTGACATATTAAGCAATCAATGTGTTGACGCTGTACACTCCAAATGATACCACACTGACTATAACATTTTCGGAATATGTCCGCCACACAATGATCTATCGCTAGACACTGGAAAAACTGTTGAACTATTTCAGTATTGTCCGTTATTTCAAGCAGGCGGGAATTTTTAATTGTCAGTTGGGTTACAAAGCACAGTTATTTTGTCAATCTCTAATGATGTCGGTGTTTTGGCAGCTAGGGCTAACCAAAGGTAACGTGGCGTTTTCACGCAGTGATTCGACGGCGTCAGATGTTAGGTCATAGAGAGAGGTCAGTCCTGTTGCCTTAGGATCGTGTAGCCTGAATTCAGTTTTCTGTCGTTTCACGTTATTTACCAGTTCACCTACAGTTGCGGTGATTCATACATCGGCAGAACGGACCGAAATTTACGACAGAGGAAGGCGGAGCACATTCCCAAGTGGCTAGTGCAAACAATGTTTCAAGGTGGGTCAGCATACCAAAACTCGAACAGAAGTCCGGCGTCTTCCATCGCCAAACACCTAATCGCAACAGGTCATGTAGTTGACCCCGACACTTCATTCACAGTCCTATTGCGCAATCGCGACCCTAGACTGTTAGCGGTCTCACAGGCAATGTTGATCAAGCGTCACGCACCGGCCCTTTGTTGGCAAAAGGTACTGACGCAATCAATTTCGTTGCCGTGGCAGTGAAGCCTGATTGAAACCAAGTGAAGTTCGTTCATTTCATTGTTTTGACGCTACGCGCTAAGCCTATATAACCGAATGTTTTATGTAACCGACTGATGAGAATAAACGAAATGCTTGCATCTCGCAATGTATGTCTTCTTGCTGTCTTGATGAGTTGGTGATTAGTCACACGAGACCAAAACTTGGTTGCCTGGGGTTCAGAATATGTTTGCCAACTTCACCACTCAGGTACCTTAGGACAAACAAGATTTTTGTGAATGGAAGACATTGGGAGTGTTTGTGTGTTTGGTGTACCAACCCTAATAACTGTCAGATTAAATAAGTGCAAACTTGCAGTCACTCATCTCGCATCGACTCTGTCAACCAACGTTTACATCAACTCACACCCAGTACTCCCGAAAGCCATGGCGACGTAGAAGGACGTTAACCATCACGACGCTACATTTGACCTGACAATCTCTGCAAAGCTAACAAACGTACACATCGATGAGTGAAGATCACTGATGTTAGCACTACTGACGATGAGCACTTTTCCCAACACCGTCGCCAAAAATGTCACATCCACAAGTGAATATCTTATTGAGTGTACGTCCGTGTATGTGTGTGTGTGTGTAGCATTTTGCAATCCAGATTTATCACCGCCAACTTCACCTGTCGTGATGTCAGTTTAGGATGTCCCAAGGAGTTTCGTCAGATTTCGAACGGTAGCCATCCACCTAATAGGCCGTTAGTTAATGTGCCACCCGAAAGCATGGGTGGAACAGCAAGCGTACTGGATCAATTTCTGTCTCGAAGACTATGAATGTGTTCTCCTGAGTAAGCAGTAAGTAATCGCAGTTCTCCACTTAGTCTCTGCTTCACCCAATTTTTGCCCGATTTTTGTTTCTAGGGTGGTTCATAAAACTTTATAGTAAGGTTGACTGAATGCGCATAATCGCCCACCTGGTCAGTGATGAATACGAGCTACTTATCAAACCACCATCAATCACTGGAATAGACATTTGACATCTATTCGTTTATTCCATTGTTCAGGTGTGGACCACTCCGGTATTGTTATACAAATGCACAGAAAACATATCAGTTCACAATGAACACTGTTAATTCTAAACTGAAGAGTTCAGAAGGAATGTCTGGCTAATGCAAGTTTTACCGGTAATGTGGTAATTTGAAACCCCAGTCACCAAAAGAGACGTCAACGTGCTACCCAACTCGCCACCTTGATACCCCAAGGGGCTTGAACCTATCTAGTATTCACTGTACTCCTCAGCGATGTCATCCTTAGTGGTATGAAGAACTTAGAAGTGTTTGTCTTTTCACCGCTCGATTTAATTGTTCGCTTCATGAGGTGTCAGTTTTAATGGTTGACTTGTGTGCACAGACTGAACAAGGCCACATATCATTCATTACGGTTGAATATCAACTTCTTACGCACAAAATCAGTCTGAACTGAATAAACTCTCCAAATTCCGTCTTTACTGTCTGAATCACAAGATTTAAATCTGCCTTGACTGAATGCGTACAATCGCCCACCTGCTCAATGATAAATACTGGATACTTGTGAATCTGCACACGAATTTCGCTCCTTTATTCTACCGTTCAACAAGTGTGGACTATTTCGTCACTTTTGAGAGAACTCAGCAACCCCACGCTGATTATTTTCATCTCATTATGCAGCTGTGTTTATTGACTGTTAAGTCAGTCGCATACATACCAACACGGAGGAACTAGACAGAAGTGTTGTTGTTATCATCCGCGGAAACCCTACGGTTCTGGCACACGGATTATCCTAACATCCCGTGATCATTCGACGCTCAATCTAACGGTAAATATCATCGCAGATGCTTGCTTTAGTTTGCATCTTAGTTATGAGTGTTAGATTGCACAAATGATGCGGGTGACCGGACAAGTTATGCTCGCCTAATTAGTGTTATGGTTGAACGAGGCTCACTAATGTATTCCATTAAACGTGCATTGGACTAGGTTACATAGCCTGATTGATATAAAACACTGAATTCGTTAATAGTGTGGGGCACTGTGGCTCGTCACACGCACTTCGAAATTTTATACAAGTATCCAAATTACACACGTGAAAAGCACATGCAAGTGGTGTCTTACTGTTCGTCAGTGAATGTAGCCGAAAATATATTAGTCGTGGTTAAGCACCGAACGAAGCGGCAGATAAGGAGACGATTCTTCTGATACACCTTCTCAGCGCAAGTGACAATCTAGGAGATCAGATGAGTCAGCTGAATAGCCCAGCAGTGTGTTGACACCAGTCGGTTATCATGAAATGATAAAATACGTTCTGTCGCTTTATTCGGGAACACTCAATAATGCGGAGGAATAACTATGATATCGTATTTTGTTTTACACTTGCATATGAAATATTTTACGACACAACATACGGAAAGCTTTTGCCTTCTCACAGTTTTGGCATAAATGAGCAGTTTGAATAAATTCTGATTGGCACATACTGCATACGTATTAAACTCGTGACTTTGTTAACAAACTCATTTCTGTGACAAATTGTCAGGGGATCAATGCGAGAAAACTGTCGTTGGCACTTAATTCGGCACCCCAGCAAACAACTTTAGTAAAATATAATGTAAATTATCACAGCTTGTTCTCTCGGTTGAATGCTGCGTTGTCGCGAGACACGTAGACTGACAGCAATGAGTTAGGCTAACATATGTTTTCTAGGTTGATGCGGATTATAACTGGCTGCAAAGTATTCCAGGATATTCGTGAGAATTTATCTTATGCTGTTACCCAGTCATATTTAGACAATAGTCTTCCATTTGTTGGAGGTGCAGGTATGCACATAGTTGCAGTTTTGGTAACTGAAGTGTCTAAAGCGTAGCATAAGAAGCCGAAACGAATGACATTTGATGGTCAGTTCGATGCTATCGCATATACCTCAAAGAAAATATGGATGTAACAAACCAGGTAGACGACGTGCATCCGCCAATAGTATTCCCTTTGGTTTGTCTGGCTGGTTCACTATACGAGGCAAAGGAAAGTGATTTGGATGCATCTGTAGCTGGAAAACGTATTCCGAATTCGACAATTCTACTCTGGAAATTATTGACAACTTTTGGATGTGTCTGTACTTTGCGCGAAGCTCCCCCTATTCTGTAATGACAAGCAGCATTTTACGTTTCACGTTTTGCATGCTTCATCGACTGTCTAGCGTGTTGATGAAGCACAGTTTGAACATTTCGCCCATAAATATCGACAGAAATAGCAGCTGTAATTGTTGCATCGGCTGCCCATCAATTCAGTTGTTGAAGCACATATCGCATAAACGTAGCTGTTTGCCGTCGATTGCAATGCAATCGAAACCTAAATTTTCCACAAGCCGATCACTTTATATTTGAAAACTATTCATTGGTAGGTACGAACTGCTTTGTGGGACACTCCCGTAGCTGTTGAAGGTCATTCAAATTAAGAGAATCAGTCATACGTGGTAAACGTAAATCTGTGTAAACTTTTTTCTAACCTCATTGAAACCAACCACAGTGAACATTTGACAAACTCCGTAGCATCCGCTGTTAATTAAATGATCAGTGAATGCTGACAATACTTTGTCAACAATTTGCACAGTACACATCTTCATTTTTACACAAAGTGATTGTTTATTTTGAAATGGATTGCGATCAACTTGTTCTGTACGGCTGACATCGGTGACACGTAAAAACATTCGGCGACTTTAGGGATACCAGCAATTTGGACCCGACTGACGAACTCAAAACTCGCTGACATTGGTGGTACCGAACTATAAAATCCAGGTAGTTGAAATGTCTAGTACTCTGGTGGCCATTCGCAATAAGCTAAACCGTTAATAACGTTACGTAGGTTTTGACTTTTAGGTTACATATGTAAAACTGTTAGGAGTTCTCAATACATAAAGTACTGGTCCAACCTCAGTTAAAGTCGATACCTCTCACTCAGTTGATCGTCACAGCTTCATGAGCTTGCTCTGCTAACTGTAGAGCACGCAATGTTTGGAACCCCGCCTCCCCTCGAAAAATTTGAAGAATTAAGAGAGAAACGTGTAATTAATGTAAGTGGTTGACCGTATCGAGTGTCTCAAAAATTTACCCATACTGAGATGAACAGATCATCACCATCCCACACACTGGTTCACCCGGTATTCATTCTCACAGTGTGACACGTTTGCCCTAGTTCTTTTGCGCATTTGAATGTTGTATAGTGATGGTAAGACCGAATTAGTTGTTGTAACGCATTGACATATAGGGTAGAGAAGAGTCGAAAACTTTTGCGTTCGGATAGAACAGCTATTTGTTCACAGTTAGCAGGATTGGAGGAGCTTGAGTATCGCTAAATCCTCACTGGAGATGGCGGATCTCAAGTGAATGCTGCGGTAGAATGCATATGACATTGTAACCAACTAAAAGAGTGATCCTAGTAAGCAGCCAACCTGTATATACGCTAAACCGTCTTAGGGATACGATCCATTCCTCCACGATATGCATCACTACTGTTGCAGAAAATCAAGAAGACAATAAGGGATTAAGTCATTAGGTTGCGTGTGTGACGTGATGTTCTGTGTAACCTGATAATTTACCACGGTTCATTGTGTTGGATGATTTTTTTGTGAAGGAAAAGAATTTAGACATCAGTGACGGCGTCCACGTGAACGTTTGTCAGATGGTCTGACGGGATACAGTGGTTTGGTCATGCACATTAGGTTTGTACGTCATTCTGAACGAGATTTTGAACGGACGTAGATCCGTACACTTCACCATTTTTTCAGGCTTGTAAATTAGACTGGAGATTTCGTGCTCATGTATGGTGCGATGTAAACTGCTGGAGTAAAACGAGAAGCCATCTACAATAACGCACCGTTTGCGATACGGTATCATGTAAGTTGTGTAATCCGGATTAATGAACCGAAATTAATGTTGTGTGAAGTGACTGGGGGTCAAGATATCCGACATCTAAGCACAGTAACAGAGCCATGCGTTGGAGACATCCGTAATCGAGCGATCCGATTTTGCGCTTCATGGTTTAGATTACACCGCCTCGAGTGACGGACTGTATCAGTCTGGTTTATTGTTTGTAGTCAAAGACCACTTGAAACTCACTCATTATTTCGATATGAATTCTGGAAATTTATTTAACCTCATGTTTAATTAGATGCAACCGGCTGCTCATTATCCCGAACAACTGCTCAACAGGTTCCGTGATATCGATGATTTTCAACTGACTCAGAACTCCTGATAGAGGAATCATCAATTTGAGTTAACAGGAATTCGAAACAGTTCATTCCCTTCAGAAGTTTGAA
>QNGE01003430.1:68951-84180 GCA_008508345.1 Paragonimus westermani | reverse complement strand
TGCTAACCGCATGTCCTATATATTCTAATGTTTTACGTTCACTCAGTACACATTTAACCTGACTGGTTCCGAGCTTTATGGACTTCCGGCTACGCAGCCGTATACAAATTTCTGAAATAGTATGTACTGTGTACCCCTAAACTTCTAGATTTTTTGAGTTTGTCAAATTTAGGTACAAAGTAACTCAGATTGTCAGGAAAAATTGTCCATGCGGTAGAACATTTGACTCACTTTTAAAAACGATGCGAAGAATCCTACACCGGAAGCAAGAAAGACTGATTGGCGAACGGAATTCAGAAGATACGGTAAGCAGGATTGCTGACACACACAAAAGTCAGAATCAATATCGGGTCCACAACAGACCAGTGAATCGTTCTAAAGGCCCAGATCGCAAAATGCAAAACTGGCTTTTACCAATGCAGAAATACAGAGAGCCACTTCATCGTGTAAGAATTGGTCAGCATAGGGTTTGTCAAGACCACAGCAGTTATTAGAAGACATGTAACTGCTTTTGAGCCAATCACTCTTACCTGTCCAGGATGAAACCGCAATTGATTCCGTTTTTATTCGACCCATTAAAATCGCGGCAGTCGATGAAGTCACGTCTATGAACAGTACAAGTCTTATAACAGAAGCGCTCTGTGAGGATTGCATTGAGGGTATCGAGCCCTACCAATTTGAGCAACAAAGTGGTGGATTCAGATACCGGTAAAAACACTGCCAAGCAGGCTATAATTGTTATGACATCGGAAGCAATACGCTCTTCAAACTGAGTTTCAAAAAGTTCGGATGATAAAGCATAGTAACTTGAGCACACAAGTAGGGTTATGGAAGAAAATACCTTGAGTAATTAATATTGAAAATGAGCACACATACTGCGTGACATGCCCCAGAATACAACAGAAAAGTCCGCGCAGTTGGCATGCTAACATCGTCAGGGCCCTGAGGATGGCTGCCAAACTCGGCCATGGAGGAACGCCTCCTGCAGGGAACTCAAACAACGACCACTAAACGCTCGAGGTCACCTTCAAATTTCCCGGGTCTTGCTGGCCTTCAGATTTCAGTGATTGGGAGTCACCCGGATCCAGTCCGTTTTCCTCAATTGATATCTAGTGGTTCTCTGTTGGCCTGCAAAACAGTCAATGGAAACAGGGTGAAGCAGTGCTCCTGATAGTTTGTTGGCCTAATCAGTCCAATGATAATGACCAAAATATGGTAACAGTAACGGATGTGTACAAAAGGTATGCGTACGGATGGAATTAAGACGCATAATTGACCCACTGGCAAGTCAAAATCCGTTGAATTTGGTGCGCCAACAGCCGAGAGAAAGACAGCCTCGGAGGAAAGGTTCGGACGACGACCGATGGATAGATCTACACGTGACGTGATATGAAGAACGTTCGGTGTCGAAAGATAAACAAATGCACGGCACTAGAAAATTTCACTACACGACTACTCCACCGGCCCAAGATCCCACGCAAATGAGGAGGACAGGGACGTTGCGCGGTAACTCTGTTTATTACAGCCGGCAACCAAATTCAAAATTGATCGTGATCTGTTTCGAACAAGTGTACAGTTGGAGTTAATGAAACGGTATATATGGAGCTATGCGAAAGTGAAATGCAAAATATAACTAGAGTGAAGAGAAAACGAACCAAACGCTCGACAGTAATATCACCTATCTTAATCTGCTAGGTGTTTCGACCAATGTACAGGCCGTCCTCTACGTGCGGTGCGTCGTTCGAGAGAACGAGTGCTGAACTGCATCTAGATATAATATTGTTGTGGGGGAGGAGCTGCTTTCTGCTATTACTGGGTCGGATAGGGCAACAGCCTGCACTGCGTAGGCTGGTTTCAGTTTATAAATGGATAGAAATTCGCTCCGTACAAACATTTTGATAGTGAAGAAATCCCCTGTTGCAGTGGTTTCATGGGGGCTGTTTGATTTGCAATCCCATGGGTACCCGGAGATATTTTGCTCTCGGCGCCAATGTTGACCCATTGGGGTGAAACAAAAGCTGGAAATGTGATGTAAACGTGAATTAAATCCGCACCTGGATCTGAGTGTGCTGGTAGTTGAAACAATTCCCCTAGCAGGTACACACTGGTAACATGAACTAATTCAGAGGGACCGCAAAAGTTGGAACCTACGCGGGTAACTCGAACTTTGGTTTAACTTTCCTCCCTGTCATTGTCTATTCATATTTTCGCTCTCTTGGTGCCCAGTGCATCAAAAATTTATATACGATCATTACTATTCTTTGTCGAATAGCATAACCCATCGCGTATTGTATTATTCGTGTTCGATATTATCCGTATTATTCTCTAGACATGCGTTTCATTTTGGTGCCCAGTACATCAAAAAACAATTGTATACGATCATTGCTATCCGTTGTTGGAGAGCACAAATCACTGTGTGTTATCTTATTTGTGTTCCATAGTATCCGCAGTATTTTCTAGCCTCGTGTTTCTTTTACATTAACAACTGTTATCTTCACTCACGGACAATAACAAAATGACACGCACAAGATCCAGCAGCATTGGTGGATCGGAGGTATCGAGCGCCTGTGGTCGTTTCGGCTGCCACATGACTGTCCAGAACAGAGTGCAATGACAGACGTGCCTATACTGGTACCACTTTAAGTGAACTGGCATCAGGGAGGACCAGTGTGCATTGCTCACAACTTCTAAAAGATCATTGATCTGTATGAGCTCTCTTCCAAAATGGCTGCACCCCATTGAAGGCCACGTTGGATCCTATGCTCGCCACCCCGAACCAGCAGAAGTCGAACGTTTCGATGTGTGGAAACAAGGCGTCCAGAGATGTAAGTAAGAGATAGTCGCTGCGAAATTTCCAACACCCACTCTTGTCTGCTGACTTTCATGTGTCCGACGTTCACGATCTCTTGCTCAAGATCAATCCTCATAGTGCCATGGGACCAGACGCGACCCATCCCCGGATGCTCAAAGAAACGGCCGTCGGTTTGGCGGTGCCTCTCTTTGATCTGTTTAAACAGACACTTCGGACAGGCACTCTCCCGGATGCATGAAAAGAGGCCACTGTCTCACCTATATATAAAACAGGCGATCGTCACTCTCCTGCTAGTTATCGGTCGATCAGCCTTACCAGCATCCCATGCAAGATAATGGAGCCACTGTTAAAACGTAAAATTTTTAAGCATTTCTTCTCGGATAACCTTTTCTCTTCGACCCAACATGGCTTTCTTCCCGATCGGTCATGCATAACTAATATGTTAATCTTCATGGATAGCCTAACAGAGGCAAAAGACAATGGTCATATCTCGGATGCTACCTTCTTCGACTTCACCACAGTCTTCGACCGTGTCCCACACTGTCCTCTGTTGCATAAACTAGAAGCCTATGGGATCCAAGGAGAGGTTCTGCGCTGGATTACTTCCTTTCTTGGTAACAGGACTTTCAGAGTAAAAGCCGGTTCAGGCCTTTTGTCTCCATCCCCAGTCTCTGTGGGAGTCCCTCAAGGATCGGTACATGGTCCATTGTTGTTTCTGATTTACATCGATGATCTCCGCGAGTTGATCTCTAGCAACGCCCTCCTTTATGCTGACGACTTGAAAATCTGGAATGCCTGTGACCCCAATGCATTGCAGATTGACCTTGATCGTATTAAGTGCTGGTCAGATGATTGGAGTCTCCCTCTAAATGACAATAAGTGTGCGCACATGTCACTCGGTGGAGATTCCGGGAACCTATTCGTGATACGCGGTGCACACGATGCACAAAGTGTGGTAGATATAACGAAAGTAGACCTCAAAAAAGACCTAGGGATCTGGCTGCTGTCTGGTTTGTCCTTCTCTTATCATCACCAGCTGGCCGCCAAGAGGGGTTTCATGACTCTCGGGGTGATCAGACGAACCTTCCCCCGGACAGACGAGCACGCCTTTCACACGCTTTACGGAGTCTACATAAGACGATTGCTCGAGTATGCCATCCAAGTCGTCTACACCGGTTTGAAGAAGGACATACTCGCCATTGAACGTGTCCAGTGAGTAGCCACCAAAATGGACACTGGCTTACAGCATCTATCCTACGAGTCTCGCCTTGAAATTCTTGATCTTTATCCATTTGAGTTTCGTAGACTCCGCGGTGACTTAATTCTTACACACTTTTTCTTTAGCACAGGATTCGCGTAACAATTCTTCATTCTAGTAAGTGATAACAGTCGAAGAGGTCACGACAAGAAGCTCTATAAGCTTCGACCTCGGGCCTACCTTAGACAACAGTTCTTCTCTTATAGAGTTATCAACTACCGGGACGACCTACCACTAGAGGTTGTTAGCTGCTCTTCTAAGGACCGTCTCAAAGTGTTATTGGATTCCCACCTACTTAATAAACCGTTAAATTAATAATTTATCCTGTTGTGCTAGATTATTACTTTACTCTGTTGTTGGTACTTTCTGTAACCCCCAAGAGCGGTGCTACACCCCGTTTTCAATGACTGCCTTTCAGGTCAACAGAAAACCGCCGGACATCGAAACGAACAAGCTGACTGGGTCCGGGTAGATTGAGCTCCCAGCCTCGAGCCCGTGTACGAATCGCTGAATCGCTGAAAACGTATATCCTCTCCAACAGTAGAACATATTCCAAAAGGAATGAGTGATAGATGCTTGCTCGATTTTATCGCGTTGGAATGGGCCGTCATTGATGCATTCAGTTGCCAGTGGAAAGGCCCGATTGAGACAATAATGCAAGAATGATGGACTGTCGTTTCAATGTGTGAACGACCCGTTAAGTGCATAAAGTTGCGAAAAAATATAAAAACAAAACTGGGTACGTTGATTTTTTGAGAGGGAGTTCGGAAGATTTTGCTGACGGAATTTTTTACTTCTCCGTCAGCAGGGTGCGCGGTTTGATACAGGACAATGTGCGCTATTCTACGAGGCCACTGATGGAATTGCTCAGTGAGGTGGTTCAAAGAACCCCCCCTGATTCACTCGGCACGACCCGAAACGATTCCTTCCTTTGCGACTTCTTGGCAGAAATAATTTCCAGCATTGCTGTTTGGTGGATTTTGGGACAGGCACCTCAAAAACAGTTGTTGAGCGATTTCAGTGTGCCCCACATTTGGGATTGTTTTGGTGGTCGGCTGTCATAATGTCTACGGGAACGGCGTCTCTTCTTTCTACAACCAGCACAGGATTTGGATTATATAATTCAGAAGCAGAAACTATAGTTTCTCCCGTATACGACCCTCGTCTACAGTTGTAGCTTTCGGTCCGCCACGTTTCGTGGCTTATTCTTAGTCCGTTGCTCCGATCTACATTCCTTAAGCAAGCACTGCTGCATAAAGTCCACTTCCTCTCGAAGTGGTTTATTTTATGTTCTAAGATTTCGAACTTTACCTCTTCACGCTATGACGTGCTGTAACAGTTGAGGCGGACATTCTCGCTTTGTGCACCCGATACGCTCGTAAACCCACTTGTGCAACGTGGAGACATCGGGGGACAGCGGTCCTCAGAAGTAGGGGTTCCAACGATAGTCCTTTGAAAGGAGATAACAGAAATAAGCGTGAGCCAAAGACCCAGTAAGACGTGCACGCGACTGACACAAACGAAAACCAAAATGGCGTGGACAGCACGCTGTGCGACAGTGCTGTAATGCGCGACGGAGGGGAAGCACTGAGGTACAGCGTCTCTCTGGGGGACGGGGCACAGCGGGAATCTGGAATTGTAACGAAAACCAAAAAGCATGAGCCAGAGTCCCAGTAAGTCATGCACACAACTTACACAGTGGAAAAATCGACGTTATAACCACACGACAGCGAAATGCCTTACAGTACAGAAGCTCACTTTAGGCGAAGGTTTCTCCCTCATTTCTGATTGGCTTATTTAACTATCACTGCATTTCGGATGTTTCTTCACGGATTCAAGGTTGGGAGCCTAAGTCGCCCGGATCCATCCAGTTTGTCCGTTGCGATATCGAGCGGCCTTCTTTTGGCCTCAACGGAAGTCATTGAAAACAGGGTATAGCACTGCTCTTGAGGGTGATAGAAAATACCAGAAACAGAGTAAAATACTAATCCGACAGTACAGAGTAAAATAGCAACTCAAAATTTGCTCAAATTGGTGGGAATCTGACAAAATGATGGAGCGGTCTCCAGAAGGGCAGATAACAACCTCTAATGGACGGTCGTTCCAGCGGTTGGTAACACTGTAATGGAAGAACTGTTGCCTTAGGGGGGTCTGGGGTTAAGTTGTATAGGGCTTCTTGTCGTGACCCAGTCGACTGTTATCACCTACTGGAAGAAAAGGCTTGCTGTGAGAGCCTTGCGGTGAAGGAAGTATATGCAAGAAATAATCTACCGCGAAGTTTCCGAGAATTAATTGGATAAACACCAATAATTTCGAGGGAAGACTCGTAGGAGACATGCCGCAAGCCAGTGACCATTTTGGTGGCCACTAAGTGGGCACGTTCAATGACGTGCATGTCCTTCTTCAGGCCACTGTACACGAATTGATTAGCATACTCAATTAGTGGTCTTGTGTTGGCTCCGTAAAGTGCCTGGAAGGCATGTCTGTGTATGCAGGAGAAGGCCTTTATCACCCCTAGTCACAAATCCCCTTTTTTGTGACCGTCTAGTGGTGACGAGCCAGACGACAAGCCATTCAACAGCTAGATCCCTGGGTCTTTTTTAGGGTCAACTTCCGCGATATTTATCACACCTTGTGCATTATGTATCACGGGTAGGTTCCCGGAGTTCATTCCGAGCAATATTTGTGTACACCTGCTATCGTTCAGAAGGAAGTTCCGGTCATCTGACCGGCACTTAGTGTGATCATATTCAATAGGCAATGCATTGAGACCACCAGCGTTCCAGGTTTTTGAATTATCTGCACAAAGGAGTACGGTGACAGGATTAAGCTCGGAGAGGTCATTGATATGTCAGAAATAACAGCGTACCAGGTATCGATCCTCGAGACGCTCCCGCGAAGACCAAGGAGTGAGAAGAAAGGCCCGTTTCGGTTTTTACTCTGGAGGTCCCGTTATTAAGAAAAGAAGCAATCGGGCAAAAAATATTTCCTTGGATTATGTAGTCTGCTAGTCTGTGTGCAAAGGGACTGTGTGAGACACGCTTAAAGGCCTCGAAAAAGTCGGATAAGACAGCTTTCGAGATATGATCTATTTCTTCGGAATCTGCTATGCTAACAGTCGAGATCAACACATTTTTTCGGCTTTTTGTACACGGGATCAAGGCTAGACGTTCACACTACCCGGATCCATTCAGTTTGTTCGGTTGAATGAGCAGTCACTGGAAACAGGGTGTATCACTGTTCTTGGGGGTTATAGAGAGTACCAAAAACAGTAAAATAAAAATCTAGCAGAACAAAGTAAATTATGCACGACCGATCTGGAAGAAAGCCAGAGTGAGTAGGAGAGAAAGGGGTATTTAAGAAGAAACGCTTGAGGAACGCACTTTTCAACAGACGCTCCATCACCTTACGTGGGATGTTTGTGAGCCTGATCGGCCGATAACTGGCAATAGATTGACGCTCAACTGCCTCAAATATAAGTGTGACGGTGGCCTCTTTTAATACTTCTGGGAGAGTACCAGTCCAAAGTGTTTGTTTAAATAGATTATGAAGGAGCATCACCAAACCGAGGGCATCTTCTTTAAGGATCCGTAGGTGGATAGCCTCTGGTCCCGTTGCGCCATAGGCATTGATCTTGAACAAGAGATCCTGAACGTCGATCACGGAGAAGTCAGCTGTCGTGAGTGAGTATTGCAAGTTTCTTCTAGGGAGAATTAGATGCCACTTTGGCGGAATCGCATTGCGAACCACTGTATAGTATTCCCTGAACATCCCGACAACCATCTGGGAGTTAGAGGATGTCTCCATGCTGTTAGTCACATAGTAAGCACTGCGGGCTTAGTTTTTCTCTGGCGGCGCATGAACTCGAAAAGAAATTTCTTCCGCGGGCTATCGGTAAGATTTTTGACTGTAGCTGTTGAGTGTATTGACGGATTTACCGTTTGTACATGTTTCGTACACATCGAAAAGCCTCTAGACCATCCGGCTTTTACGTTACCCTTTGTTTAGATGGAAGACCAGAGCAGGCGTCATGAAGATGTCCCGACTTCTTTCGTGGAACCACTGAAGGTTGTGTTTTGCACTCAACTCACGAACTGCTCTTATCGCAACCTTATGAATATTTCCCATACAAGGTCTGTCATTTTCTAATTTGGGGGACCAACCAAGGTTCCGTGGCTCCAGGTGACAATGAATAAAGTTGTTGTACAGGTTTGTACGTCATGATTGCTCGGGTGTCTAAACGCAAGTCTTCAGAAGAGCTGCCGCACTATTAACTTCCTTATTGAATGCATCAGTGTTGGGATAACTTGGGAGGATGTGTGACACAACGGTTCCAGGTTTTTTTCTGTATCCACGACTTGCAGTGGTACTCTACCTAACGCTTAAGAGGAGCTGCGCTTACGTCTGATGTGCATATCGTTGCCCTTGTTAGTTTCGAGCTCGACGAATTCTGTTTTAGACCATCCGTAAAGAGCCTGACTACCAGCTCGTAGGGTGCCCACGTGAGGGCTTTTACGGACAGTGCACCGGACTTTAATATCAGCGGCAAACCGCGTCGATGGAGATAACGTTCCAGACAGAGGGTTGTTGGTGGAGGTAAGAAAAAGTTATGGCATCAAGATGGGGCTCTTTGGGACTTCGCTAGGGCTGAGTCTGACAGGAAAAGCAGCGACCCACCAGCACGGAATAAGAGAGCGGTTTGATATTTAGGATTAGAGACAACGGTAAAGGCCGCCGCCGATATTGTAGCCGTGGGGCTTGTCCAGTGAAACAATGATACACACGTTCGGAAGACTTGGCTAGGTCAATGTAAGAAGCACCAATCCCCTTTTTCTTTGCTAGCGGCATTTAGTAGCATACCTTTAGTGCATGGAAGTTGAGCTCTGAAATCATTGATGAGGCGATGGGTTAAGCGTCCCTGGAAATTCAGTCGATCTCTCCCGACTAGTTTGGTGCATTAGATCTGAATTCGCGAATAGAGGTGATAACCACCTAGATCCCTTCAAGTTCTGAGCCAAGTTCACACCAGACTTTCATTCTGGATCATAATTGACGCATGAGACCGGAACTGCTACTGTGCTTTCCGGTGGGCTGTGGAGTAGAATGGTGTTGAGTAGTCCATGGCCTCGCAAATGGCATTGGTAAAACAGTCGCACACTTCATTAACAGTTAATAACGAGAAACCCCATAAAATCACAAGTGACGAGGTGACGAACAATCGTTTTCGATAATNTCCGCGGTGATTTAATACTCGCACACTTCTTCTTTAGGGTAGGTCTTGTAGAACAGTTCTTCACTGTAGCGAATGATGACGGCCGGCGAGGACATAATAGGAAGCTTTTCAAGCTTCGTCCTTGGACCTTTCTTAGGCAGCAGTTCTTTTCTTACAGGGTTATTAACTATTGGAACAGCCTTCCTTCTGAGGTCGTCAGTAGCGCTTCTAGGGATCGTTTTAAAGCTTTGTTCGATTCTCATTTACCTAAACTTGCATTGTACGAGTAATCTTATTTCGTTCTTATCTTTGTCCACTGTAATTCCCATGAGCGGCGCTACACCCTGTGTTCAATGATCGCCTTTCAGATCAACAGAAGCCCGCTGACACTGAGCAAAGAAAACCGAATGGATCCAGGAACCTTGGGCCGTTGCCTCGAACCCGTGTATCAATCGCTAAAATTGCTGAAATGAAATCGAAATTTCGGGCAAAGTACCTGTAGTTCATCGATGGTAAACAAGCATCGTTAATGAAAGAATTGGGTCACACCGAATAAATGTCAACCATTTTCACCAAAACAACCCGTTATAGGTATTAGTCCGCTCTTTCAAGTCTTGTGATTGCGTTCATTGCTGTTCTCTGGGTGAAATATAATAATAATAATAATAATAATAATAATAATAATAATAATAATAATAATAATAATAATAATAATAATAATGTATTTCTCAACATATCTGTGTGAAACACGCTCAGGAGAGCGTGTTCAATCCACACATGCTTAAGCCATGTACACATTTCAACACAATTGTAAATTGTACAATGAGTCAGCTACGTGAATAAAGCAACAAAACAGACAGTGTTTGAGAGGAAAATTCCACATTAAGATGAAGAATTTGAAATACCTGCCTCTGAGATGATGGTACTTAGAATCTTCAAAAATGGATACCGCGGGTAACTCGAAATTTGGTTTTGTAACGCGGCGTGCTGTTGACGCCATTTTGGTTTTCGTTTGTGCAAGTCGTGTGCATGTCTTACTGGGTCTTTGGCTCACGTTTGTTTCTGTTATCTTTTTTTACAGGAATATCGCTGGAACCCCGTACTTCTGAGGAACGCTGTCCCCCGGTGACTCCACGTTGCACAAAGTGGGTTTACGAGTGTATCGGATACACGAAGCCAGAACGTCCGGCTTGCCTGTTACATTTCGGCGACCTTGCCAGGATGGTTTTAGTCAGCTTGTGTTGACGTGACCAACTNCAGGAAACGTCTGTCCCGAAGAAACCGGTGTACATGCAGTTACCGTACAAAGGAGATAGTAATATGTCGTTTCTAACGCGACGACTGATGCAGGCCATCCAAAGGACGTATAATGCAGCTACACTGCGCTTACTCAGTCGCACCAAATCGCTCACCCTTCCTCACATCAAGACGCGGACTTCAGAGCTGTCCACTTCACACTGTATCTACCAGTTCACCTGCAGCTGCGGTGACGTTTACATTGGCAGAACTGATCGATCCCTGCGCCTTAGAATGAAGGAACACGTGCCCAAGTATATCGAGGACTTGATGTGTGGTGTGACCCGACGCGACCCTACCAAACAACGCAAGCCGGCTTCTTCGATCGCCAGACACCTGCTAGAGACCGGTCATGTGGTCGACCCGACAAACGCTTTCCGCGTGTTGATGCGTCATCACAAGCCTGTCATTCTTAAATCACTCGAAGCGCTGCTAGTCACGCGTAGCAAGCCGGTCCTCTGTGTGCAAAAGCTATTGACCTTGAACCTCCGTCTGCCATGGTTTTGACCAATGACAGACCAGTGTATACATTGACTTGATGCATGAACTTAAATCGCCTAAACATTTTTCATTTTCACCGCTGTTATGTGTTAGCAACTGACGAGAACATACGAAATGGTATTACCATCTTGCAAAACCGGTCTTCTGATTTCACTGTTCAAGATGATTTGATGAACGCCATGATTAAGAAATTCCGACGGTACAGAAGTCATTCGTAAGGCAAAGCACATGGAATTCACCTGGTTTATTTTTTAGTCTTTAACGGCTGATGCAAACATGGGCACATGTTGCTGGAGTTGGAAACAGAGTGAACCTCTTGGAGGGCGCTGAGTGCACTGGCTGGGTTATAGCCGATCCTGACTGATTCGGCTAGGATACTACTTGTACCTACTGGCTAACTAATGGAACCATTAGGCGGGATGGTCGTGCTAGATAATCGGGTGTCAACTTTTCAAGTTCGTGTTCAGAACGATCAAGATAAAAGCTCATATCTCCCACAATTCGATGGCACCCTTGGTGAAAACGTTCAAGCATGTATACAGCTTTTCCAGGAGCACTTTGGGTAATTTTCGAGAACCGTGTTAAGGGTGCACGCGGAGCCAGGTTCAAGAACTGAATGCGTATTATGTTCCGAAAAAGCACTTTTTCAGCATTAAGACGGACGCGAAAAAACTTCCATTAATTGGAATCGTGCGCAGTGTTGCTTCACATGTATCAGTCATACTTCTGGTAATTACGATGCAGGAACGGTCAAGGGCAGTTGCACAATTTGTGACTCGGCTGCTTCGTTGTCGCCCATGAATGGATAAATTAAGGCACCGCCGAACGGACGCGGACTGAATGCTGTTTGGCGAAACCCTTGGTTTCTGCAGCACCTACAAGAGTAATTCGTATCAGCCTTAGTTTTTCACATGCGCTGAGCCAAGTTTCCTTGTGAGGCGGGTAATGACAGTAAGATATCGAGGCTTTATTTGTAGGCTGTGTAAACCAAAGTTTGCCACAACGTTCATTACGTAGCTTGAGGGCCGAGTCGAGGTATACTAGAATGTTCTGTGCTATTACGGGGTCCGACAGAGTAACTGAAGCTGCGGTTTTTGTGATAAGCTTGTGGGTGCCTATTAAACGCGTCGGCGATTGGACACCGGCCACAGATTACGCGTACTTCTTTTTACCGCTCTGTTTAGGTTTACGCGAGTCTGTCACTCGCCATTAGTAGAGTGGAGCTCGCCGGCGTTGACAATGATATTTCAGAGCTTGCTGTTAACAACCGGTGGTTCGCCAGTTGGCCCGTCGATTTGCCAGTGGTGCCTATCTGATCAACAAACAACTGACCGATTGATGGACAGCTATCATGGCTGCGTTAGATGTAGTCCAAGTTGGTCGCCTAATGTGCACGTCACAATTCTAGGGGACACCGAGGAAAGACGTATGGAACCGGATATTATGGTGGAAGCATTGTGGTGCGTGGATTTTGCGCTGACAAAGTTGGTACTCTAACCAGGAAATGTAGAAAGAGTTGTGACAGTACCTAGTCGCTATNAGTTGGTACTCTAACCAGGAAATGTAGAAAGAGTTGTGACAGTACCTAGTCGCTATGCCACGTGAGGAGAACAGTGCAGCATACAGTTACAGAAGACAGAAAAGCTTTCTGTGGAAGACAGTGGGAGGAAAGTGCTTATGTCTACCGTAAAATACCAAACTTTCACGGAGGTAGCAATAAAGGAACAGCATAGGACACTTCAAGGAGAAGTTAAACGTAAAATGTGTGTAACAAGCAGTCAAATCCAGCAAGCGCGCACGGACTGAATGTGAATTGTGCAGCAGGGCTTGCTGCCAAGACGCCTAGCTGTAGAGTGTGACTTATAGAGTTTGCAATCATGAATAGTTCACATGTAATTTGCTTTCTCACTGGTGTAGAACTTCAAATAATCGAGATCTGTGTTATTGGTTCACATTTTTGTTTTACATAGCCGTTAATTACAAACGATTCCAGGCTACGTTGTCTTTAAATTTCCTTAATATAACGCAGTATGCTGACGTCTCCCTCTTTACGACCATATCAGTTGCGTTCAGGACGTACTGGGATTCGGGTTCACGGTTGTCTGTTTTCTTCAATTTCACACTGTCGTGCTTTCATCCCAAAGATCGCTGTCGCTTGATGTTTTCAGTCCAACACGCTCTATAGTAAGGCTGCTGTTATTTTGGACGTTCGTGTGTGACGTAACCGATGCATGTTAATACGTGGATAAATAAGCTATATATGCGCAAATGCAAAACCATCAATCCATCATAGAGTGTGCTCAGTTTCCATACTGGTAAGTAACGGTACCGTCGGCCTACTTCAGCTACTGTTTCCGGTCCTCCGGTGAACATGTAAAAGAGGTCGCTTCCAGTATCCACCACAGATGTCAAATTAGACCGGTCCGCAAAAGTGCGCCCGTTGCACAGGAGCCCAATTAAGCGCGAATCATTGTTACCTTACATGGTTCATCCCTTGGAATCATTGAACAGTGAGTTCATTCACAGTCGCACATACGGTAACTTCGCAGATGTGGGACTTGATGGTTACGGTGGTGAAGGCTTTATCAGATATTCGCAGCTAAACCCACAGTAAACAGAGGTTGACAGGTGTTTTCATTCATATAGAACCGGTTGTCGACCAGTAATCAAAAGTGCTTCAGTACACTTGAGAATTTTGGAGCTGTGAACGTTCATCATGACCATGAACAAGGAGTGATGTGGATACCGTGGCCCGTGGTCGGTGAGTGTCTTGCAACAACCGTAACGGCATTCCATCCCTGCTGAGTGTCACACATTGATGGGCGCAACTGTCAACCAGTTAGTGATGTGGTCGTTGGCCTTAGTTTTAAAAACACTTTCTGTTCCAACGGCGTAGGTTTCCGCGAATACAGGAGAATTTATAGATGCCATGGCTAGTGGAAAACAGGGGATCGCTTTTTTGGCCGCAGTTAGTGGCAACCCACTCGTTTGTGAGAGTGAGACAAGCTATGCTGCATATATTTATGTTTCAACGCGGCACTGATAGTCTTCACAAAGTTGTTCACCAGACCATCACTTTTGGAGGGCAGCTATATTTGGACAGCTTTTTGGTCAGAGTTGCGGTAGAGTTATCGAAGCAGATTAAGTTTACTCCACTTCTAAAAGGAACTTAATAACCTGCCAATGTGTGACACTTAGCGGTTAAAGAACATCGTTTTTTTCATTGCAAGCGATTCGGCGATTGATACACGGGTTCGAGCCAGCGGCCAAAGGTTCCCGGATTCAGTCGGTTTTCCTTGCTCAGTGTCAGCGAACTTCTGTTGATCCGAAAGGCGATCATTGAACACAGGGTGTAGCGCCGCTCATGAAAATTACAGTGGACAAAGATAAGAACGAAATAAGATTACTCGTACAATGCAAGTTTAGGTAAATGAGAATCGAACAAAGCTTTAAAACGATCCCTAGAAGCGCTACTGACGACCTCAGAAGGAAGGCTGTTCCAATAGTTAATAACCCTGTAAGAAAAGAACTGCTGCCTAAGAAAGGTCCAAGGACGAAGCTTGAAAAGCTTCCTATTATGTCCTCGCCGGCCGTCATCATTCGCTACAGTGAAGAACTGTTCTACAAGACCTACCCTGAAGAAGAAGTGTGTGAGTATTAAATCATCGCGAAGTCTTCGAAATTCAAGTGGGTAAAGGTCAAGAATTTCAAGTCGAGACTCGTAAGTAACATTACTCGGGCCCGCGACCATCTTGGTAGCCGCGCGCTGGACACGCTCAACAGCTAATATGTCTCTCTTCAGGCTGGTATACACGACTTGATTGGCATACTCGAGGAGCAGTCTTATATAAGTCCCGTAGAGCGTTTGAAAAGCTTTCTTGTCCATGCGGGGGAAAGTGCGCCTAATCATCATAAGAGCGGCAAATCCCTTTTCTTCCGCCATCTAATGGTGATACTCGAAAGACAAGTTATATGACAACCAGATGCCCAGATCTCTCTTCAAATCGATTCTCATGATATCTACTGTGCTAGATGCACCATGAATCATGAGGGCATTGCCAGAATCTCCACCGAGTGACATGTGAGCACATTTAGTGTCATTTAGTGGGAAACTCCAATCGTCCGACCAGCGCTTGATCGCGTCAAGATC
>QNGE01003430.1:55095-65525 GCA_008508345.1 Paragonimus westermani | reverse complement strand
TACCATTTCTGGTACACCGCCACCCACCCGCTGCCTTGCGGTACAGGCTTTTGAGCCAAAGGCTTTGGTTGAGAACCCTAATCGTTCTCCTGTCTAGGTCTGGGCGTCCTGTTAGTATCTCAGCCCACACACAACCATGATTCCTCACAACACAAAATTCCATACTGCATCAGCCGTCTCGCAGTATAAACCGGGTCGCCCTATTTGCTGCAAGGTGGATAGGCGAAAATATGCTACCGCTGACCCCTCCCCCACTGTCCTATTAAATTTAGCTCTCAGTCCCCGTTCAACCCTCTAATTCTGATAATTTATTTTCAGTAGTTAGGTCTCTCCCTGTCCCCTTATTTTTCCTTCTCTCTTCCTATATAGTGTTCGCTTTTTCTTCATTGTTATGTGGCAGTTAAGCACTAGTGTGAACCACCAGTGTATTGCTATGGTGATGATGATGAGTACCTTGGGATGCTCACTGGAACTACTCCATCAATCTCTGTTTTTGCTCCCCGAACGCGGGTAACTCAGAATTTGGCTCAGATTTTCTGCCGTCCTTGTCCCCTCTCTTTTGCTTTATTGATTCCCTGTGCATCCAAACATTTCATGCAATCACTGTTACTCGTTATCGAGTGACATACCAGTTCCTTACGTGTTGAATTTATTGGGTTCTCCAATAACTGCTTTTTCACTTTGTCGTGTTCCCTTTTTGTAAACACTCACTGTCTTTCTCCACAAACCATCACATTGACACCAACGAGATCCAACAGCATTGGTGGATAATAGGTATCGAGTGTTTTCGGCTGCCGTATGACTGTTCAGAATGGTATACAGTGCCAGAAGTGCCTCTACTGGTGTCAATTTAAGTGTACTGGTGGAACGACTCTACTTGTTCATTGCTAAATGTGATGCCATTCGCACTCTTTTTGTTCCTAACATTTGTATGCATTTAAACGCTTGTTTGAACGAAAATGATAACCAGCGAGTACCCCGCGCACTCGAACATTCGGCTCCGCTGCATGCTCGCTTGTCGTTCCGCTATATTAAAGTTTCGCCTCGTTGTTCACTGTCACGCTGACTTCTCGTATCAGCAAGATACTCCCTGTTTACTCATCGCAATATACATTGCCGGGCGGGTTTGGTTCGATTGACCCTACACCAACCCAGGAAGGGGTAATTTATCCTCGAAACGGTCAATGAGAACGCGCTCGTAATGATTGGGTTTAATACGGTGCTGACTGAATCAATGTACAAGAGAATTAAATCTCACCTCGAATGTGAGAATTCGCAGAAATCAAACGAAGAACGTGCTTGCATAACAAGTCGGCAACCATGCACCGCTCAACGATAGTCGACGATAAGTCGGGATTAAGCCCACCCAAGCATTTGGTCATTGGTTAGGTCGGAGCAAAACAACTGTTCGCGTACTGGGTAACTATGAAGATAATAAGGTACCCAAGGTAAAGTACGGAAGGAAAATGTCGAATTTTGGCATTTAGAAATTTAGGGGGCTCGGACCAAATAAGGGTGGGGGAAACAGTAACCGTAGCTGATGTAAGAACAGAGATGAATACTGCGGCTTATTTAGGGTAGAGAGCAAAGCGTAGTCATACTTCGACACAAACCAAAGTTCAGAAATCTCGAAGTACCCCAACAAA
This sequence comes from Paragonimus westermani, assembly GCA_008508345.1. Classification (NCBI taxonomy): domain Eukaryota; kingdom Metazoa; phylum Platyhelminthes; class Trematoda; order Plagiorchiida; family Troglotrematidae; genus Paragonimus; species Paragonimus westermani. The sequence goes on along the minus strand of QNGE01003430.1, from coordinate 63,879 downwards.
TCCCAACAAAATCAACATTCCTTTCGAGGCCATGCCTTTCCCATTGCTGACCACCTCCAGTGAGCAGAGACAAGACATATGTAAGTATAGTTACAAGGCGTCTAAGAATGCCAGTGTAACGCAGACGGCCACGGTGGAAAGAGCTGTGATTGAAGCACACAAAGCTTTATCTGACGTGAAGTCAGAATTGAGTTCGTTGAATGTGTATATTGCACTCACCCTTCTAGGTGTGGCGGTTGCCTGTGAGGCAGTGGCTTTGCTTACTACTCAACTTGAGGAGGCCGCAACAAACCTGAGGGAGAGGGAACTCCTGGAGGGGAAGCTTGTTCTACGGAGGCGGTTTCCGACCATATCCTCCCCAGGTGAACAGCCCAGAGCGGTGTTAAACGCCACTTTCCCGTCAGAGTTAACAAACTTGGTTTCCGCTGGCAGACTTCACTCCAAAGTTACCGGACTTCTTGTGATGTTACCCGCAAAGATTGGCACGGGGAAGTACTGAACAAACCGACTGAACTTAAGGAAAGCCGTGCAGAAGCACTCTCAGCTTGATAGAACAAGGTTATATATCAAGAGTGATCCCAAACTTCGGGCTAACGTACAAGTCCTTATCTATACTCTGAAGAGGAGACCGGTGTCCTTGAATGGATCAACCCAAACACCCACATCAGAGGCGGCTGGTCTAACTCTTTCGGATGGTCAGTGGTCACTTTAGCCACACGGATGTGAAAGGGTAACTCCCAAATGTGGTACGGACCACCACTCTCCCTCTTGACTCCAAATCACTCCATCGCAAAGGGTCTTAGAAATTACTTTATGCCTAATCTTTATAACTCACTGAGTCTGCCTGGGTCATCTTCGGCATTCCGAAGGCTCATGCTTAGATTGCTCCAGTGACATTTTCTTCGAGTGGACTGGGATATTTTCTTACTGGGCTTTCTGACTTAGGTTACAGCCCAGAATTTCACCGGTGTTAAACTGCCAACCATTCTCCAGTAGCCTAGAGGGTGGAATCCGTTCGACAGCCGTCGATCTTCGACCAACAAGAGTGGACGAAGCATTCCAAGAGGATGCACACGTACGCTCAAACTATGATAAAACAGCCGCTACCCTTCAAGTAGACCGAAGAATCTCCGTGGCCGTCTACGTACCCCTCCTCCTCGCTATTAGAACTGTTTTCTCAAGCTCTTCCTCGCGCTGTTCTCTCTCTTTGTACCCAGTCAAATGAGGACGTGGCCCTCAAGTTCATGTACACTAACTGTCTGAGCCTATTTAACAAACTACCAGAAATCAGACAGTTGACTCAGGACACCCGCTGTCATATTTTTGCTTTGACGGAGACCTGGCTTTCCGCACATATCAGTTGCTCAAACTTGTATGGGCTACGGAGGCCATCCTCCTGTGTTGGCGTCACGCTATAATAGTTCCTATATTCATGAAAGATATCAGGAGCTCTTGCGAAAACCATGAGAGGGTTAGTTTGACCCCAGTCATTTCTAGGGTTCCAGCATCCGTACTACTTCTTCGACTCACTGCAGTTGGGGAGGTAAACATTTTGAAAAACAGGCAGGGGTTTGCTCTGGGCGGGGATGTGTAGATCACACTTTTACTCTTCGCCAAATTCCGGGGCAGCGTCATGTGTACCGCCGGCCAACAATTGCCCCATTCCTGGATCATATAAATGCGTTTGATTCGGTAGATCGATCTGCACTTTTAGAGTTGATTAAATACGGGGGTATAGCGACCAACTATGTGAAACTGTCGGCGCTTTATTCCCATAATCCAGTTCAGGTTAGGGTATATGGTGAACTGACTGACTGTTTCAGCACCAGAAGCGGCGTGCGTCAGGCTACCCGCCTTCACCATTTTTGTTCACTTTCGTCATAGACAAAATAATGGAGGACTATCACTGACACAATTTGCCGGCGTAGACCTCCTACCTGGTATTGGAAATGAAACAGAAGCGCCTATCTCTAAGACAAGGGCGGTGTTCGCTGATCTGAGGCACCTATGGCGACAGAGAGGTGTCTCACTGAAGCTTAAGGGGCACGTGTATGGGGCGACAGTGACGGCAGCGAAACTCGGCCGCTCATTGTAGAAGTAAGCCGTCTGTAGGTATTTGACCACCGATTTCTGCGTTCAATTGCTCGTATCGAGTGGCACCAGCGAGTAAGCAACGAAGAGGTTAGAAANTTAATGACGCGTGGCAGTGAAAGCCGTAAGGAAGCTGTCTCGCTGATGACGCCTCACTCTCATTTGCAGCTCAGTTGTTTGTTTGCAGGGTGTAGGCATCTTGATGTTGAATGTTTGAATATGGACGTGGTTATTTCCAGTAGTTAGGTCCCTTCCCGTTTCCTTCTTTTTTCTTCTCTCCTCCTACACAGGGTTCTTTTCCTTCTTGTTCTTCATGGTTGTGTGGCAGTTAAGCATCAGCGATAACCACTGAGGATGAATACAGGAGTAGATGTTGAGTGTTGCTGCAGGAGAATTTGATGCCAGTTTTGCTCGCCATTATTTGGGCGACGTGACTCTATCGTAAACTCTCCACCTAAACAAGACTTGATGTCTCCAATGTAGCCGACCTGGGCGTTCACACCTTCGGCCATAACGACTATATCAAGGCCATGCGTCGACCGAAGGAGGTGGCCAGATCTGAGTAAAACGCGTCCTTGACGCCGACGTCACTTCAGTCAGTGGAAAAGATTTCTGAAACTTTTGCCTCCAGAGTTGGTCTCAGCTGAACTTGCCTAGCCGACGGCATAAAGTCTACTGTTGGCAGGAATCCAGTTCACTAATGCAGCTGCGGACATCTTGCTGAGGGCTATACCTACTCCATTTTGACCGATAATAGCGGCCGTGGAGTCCCCCGAATTATGTAACCAGTATAGGGTAAGCAGTGTGAGTGCTGTTAACTGCGTACGTTGACTACTGTCCTAGATTCTAGTCTGTGAAATTCAACAGACGTCGACATGCAACGAGTCTAGCGTTCCTGCAACAGCGGCTTGTTGACCTACCTGTTTTAATATACGAACGTTGAAAACACCCGTATTAATTCACCTTTTAGGTATAAACAGGGGACTAGAGAGCCTTGAGGCTAGATGGTGAGAGATGGGACTTACCGATGAAGTGTTAATTTGATTAGCTATCTTTCGTGGGACTTGCAGAGTTGGGAGGGTTCTGAGAGCTAAATGGATGGAAACTGGGGGGAAGCATGTTTTCGCCTATCCACCCTGCTGAATGCCGCAAGTGGGACGACGAGGTTTATACTGTGAGACGGCCGATGCAGTACGGGATTAACAGTGTTGAGTATTCATGGTTGTATGTGGGCTGAGATACTTCCAGGACACCCGGACCTAGGTAGCAGAACGATTAAGGTTCTCAACGGCATGTACCGCAAGGCATCAGGTGGGTGGCAGTGTATCGAAACGGGTGCATTTTTCAGAACAAGGTGCCAGCCTTCCAATCCCCATCATGGAGAACTAGAAGACTGGTTTGTCAGACCTTCAACTATTAGCCTGGCTGGTATGGGTGACTGTCGATGTGGTGACCACACCGTCCAGTTTAGTCCAGTAGGTCATCGAGATACTCAAGCCGTCACACCGCGTCAAGGTCCAGTCTGATTGTAATGGATAGGGCCAGTGGGTAACTTGGACGCAACAGACGGACAACTGATGCCTCTGTGGTTGTCACACAGACTTCAGACTCTCTTTCTCTCTCTCTTTCAGTTTCCTAAATCGTCTGACCAGTAAGATGATGTCAGAGCGTTTGATCTGTTTCAGAAAATAAACGAGGGCGTCCTAGGTCGCATTTTTGGTAACGTGCGAACAGCCGTCCTTCGGAGCATACGCCGATACAGAGATTACACAACGCTTTTCTGATTTGCGTTGACATACTTTTACCGGTGTATTGATTCTGACAGCCCACAAACGGTTTTACTGGGATCCAATCGAGCAAACATTGTTCTGCTTTGGAACTCAGTGTGATTCCCACTCCAGCTTGGCCACGAGGTTAAGCTCTAGCGTCATCAGAAACTTAGAGAGAAGCGCTTAGATCGACATTTATCCAGAGGTGAGCCAAAGTGAGTGTTGATACTGCGATGGTGAGTTTTCGTCTCGGACGCACAGCACACATCAAACTACAAATTTGAGGGATTACTTGCCAGAGCAGCTTGCTGACCGACTTGACGGAAAGTATGAACATTGAAAGCACCAGTTGTCTTACTTTTAGAAAACAATCATCACCCGACGGACAGGAAAGACAGAAAGCTTTTGAGGTAGAACAGACGGAAAAAGTCGAAGTGGGTTAACAGTGTCATTGTGGAGAAAACAATTACTTTTGATATGTCCTGTCGTTTGTACTGCGAAAGGGGTTCACTTGAGGACCCTACTCTGAGTCTTCGACTCAAAAGTCCGACTTGCGAGACAACAGGATACAGGATTTTCTTAGGGATCCTACATGGAGCCATTGACTCAATAGTCCGACTCATTTGGCGGTGAAAGGCTTGCCTGTCTATAGGGTGCAGGGAATAAGAAATCCTGAGCACTGCTGCGCTTAGTGGATGTGTTCGAAGCTATATCAGGCTTCGGGATTATACCGGACTTGTTTCGACCGTATTAGGTAGTACGTCGACATTCACGGTCAGCAGTTAGGCTGTCAGAATGCTTTTTATTAGGGTAACTTCTAAACCGCTTCTTCCTAAACCGGAAGACAGCAGTGCCGTAACTATAAAAATAGTTCTGCCGTATCCTCACTGGCTCGTGCCTCGCTGCCTAAGCACTCCTGTGGCGTCAATAGTGGGACATACAATCCTATGAGTGCAACTGCTTTTCGTCGGTTGCTTCGCATTGGCCTATCTAACAAAGTTGCATCGGGAAAGATCGAAGCCCTACACCGTATAACCCGCCCTATCAAAACCGCACACAAGCCTGACGATCACGTCAGTGTAGCAATATGGGTCACGTAACCCCACCGGTTAGTTAGCGAATCACCAAAAGAAGCCAAGCCACCTAAGTGTTGCCAAACTGATTTATGTTGGCAGCAATACAAATGAGGTCTTGGACTACAGTCCTGCCAGTCTTGCACCGGTAGTCTTGGAGATACCCGTAAGTAATCGAGATCTGCTATCATCAAATGAGGGCTGTTAATGACCAACAGCTTAGCTTCGTAATTGGGCGATCTCTTTTTGTCGAACTTGCTGGTTTTCTTGGATAAAATTCATTGGCCGAGTGAGAGAGAATATGTTGAGGTGTGATACCTAGGTTTAGAAAGACTTTCGTTTCAGTAAACCATGGACTTTTGTTGTGAGAACTGAGGGTCGTTAACATATCTCTGGAATTCTTGTTATGTTTGGAAACGTTCCTGTAGGACAGGTTTGTGTGCAAAGTGGTTTAATGCAAGTCACACTGTACAAACCATCAGTACCGTTCGACACGTCCCCTAACTGTTTTTCCTCCCCGTTAAGGACTTGACGTGGAAGTTCGTCAGCCCTTGCTACATGTTCGCGAAATTCATGGGATTTCCAGTCCAGTCTTCTATTCGATTCCTCGATGAACTTCCACAATGGAGTGTTGACTGGTAACCTCGATGAAGAGTTACCAAATGCAGTTAACTCATTGAGGCTGGAACTAATAGGTCTTTTAGATGAATAGGAGCCCCAAAACACCTTGTAAACGTACAGTGGACCGCTGAGCCGAGGTGCATGGTGATTCTGGTCACCGGGGGCTTCAAGGTTTCCGCCGAATGTCTGAAAGTAGCCTGGACGGCTATTCAATTAAGCGCTATACTAACATGGGGCACTTGCACCGGGCAAACCGGCAATCTTCGACTTTGTATAAGGCATACGTAAGGCCATTTATTGGGTACCATGTGCAGACTTGGTATCTTTATTTATATACGCGATAGCCTGTCAGCACGTACCTTGGAGGTTTACAAGTCTGCGTCAGATAACCGAGTTAGTAAATATGCAGTCTTCCGTAGTTAGGTGGTGTTCTCCGCATGCCGATAGAGCTTCTGCCGTGCCACACATTTGGTGTGACTGCTAACGGTTGAAAGAACCAGCACGTCGGACAGGTAATGATGTGGCCATAGAATTTGTATACCTTGTCCGCCGCGCCTAAGAAGAATATCATTTGCCCGGTTTGGAGAGAGGTTTGCGTCTATCAACACTGCTGGTTGGAAACGCAAGGCAGTTTGCTCTTCTGTTTCACAAAGCCTGGGTGTATTTGTTTTTCCTTCTTTTTGCATTTTCACTCATTTAATACCCCTATACTTCGTGTATTAGTGTCGGGACTAATGGCTATCGGATCCTGTTGTAAACCCTCAGAAAGATACGACTGATCGCTCCTAGTATAGTAATGCGCCTGATAGGTAGGTATGATAGAGAAAACGGAAAATCTGGGTCGCGTGAACAACACAACTGTCTCCGTCAGTTGCTTGCAAAGCACAAAAAAGACGGAAAAAGCCACTTCGTTCCGCTTCAAAACGTGTGCAACAGTGAGGGAAAGTACGGGGCATTTATATGGTACATAGTGACCCACAGACATTCTTGAATCAGTTGATTGAAGGACAGTTACTGAGGATAGTAGTTGAGGCCACCGAGCCACCTGTAAGTATGACGGACTGAAGGTCAAGCAGATAAAAAATGGCGGAGATTACCCCCGGATGATTCTGGGAATTTATGTTCATTCTGTTTGGGCGGTTTTCGACGAAAAAATAAGGGTAGCCCAACAGACCCGTAGTACCCACAGGTGTGACTCCATGCCGAAAATAATTTTGATTCAAGTGTAGTTTGTGTAAAGTGGCGCATTTCCGGCGCATTTCTAACAACATTCACCACCTCTGATATGTTTCACTGTGGAGGTACTTAGAAGTTTCCGTTTTCAGTATGTCCTCTAGCTCTCTGAGCACTGAAGCTAATGCCAAAAATTCCAACAACACCTTAGCATTTCTCAAGTGACTTTTCAACAAGTGTCAACCCGTATGTGTTAAGTTTCTTTATTACAGTTCGGCCGGATGTCGTTTTCAGAATGGTATTGCTGTCTATCCCCTCTCCTTCTCAAGTCAGATCTTCCTGGAGACTGTTCAACGAAGGACCACCAGGGTTTTCTTGAGTGTGCAAACCGTCCTGGGAGAAAGACAGATGTGTTGGTATTCAAAAAGGGACTTCAACACAGCTGATTGGAACGTTAGCGTAGCTTTGTGAAAATCGGAGCTATGTGCAGGACACTCTTCCCTTCGGACCATTTTCTCCTCTCATTCCTCAATTACTGCGATCATTTTTTTCCTGTTCAGGTTAATCACCTCAGGTTCCTGGACTCACTTTGAGATACGAAACGATCAGGAGTTCTGCTTCATACTTCTATCATCAACCCACTGAATCATTGCCGAGTGGCGTGTTCAATGTAATCTTGTGGTCTCTGAACACAAGTTTCGTTTGAGGTGACACTACAGAGTTGATTTAAATACTCGTATCTGCTTAACTATTTCTTCAACAGTAATGAAGTTCAACAAAGCAAAGTAGTGCAACACTTTTTACCACTAATATCTTACCAGATTCCGCCTCGGGGACAAGTTCGCTCCCTACTTTTCTTCGCAATACCCTATTTTTGTACGTCATTTTTTAAATCGTTGCTTATGTGAAACACGTTTCTGTAGCTCACTGAAGGCCGAAGTTTATTCTGCGGTCGAAATGTAGAGGATTCAGTTCAGATTACCGCGTTGAATACGGAAACGTTCACCCAAACTTGCAAGCTAATGGATGATGATAAGATAACAAGTTTTGTTGTGAACCTCCGTGATTCGGTAGGTCAACGTTTTTTAAAAAGAATTTCACTCATGTAGACGATTTTTATCGCCTTGAAAAACTTGCTGATCAAAAAGGTCGAGTTTCCTTCTCTGAAAGTTGCGAAAGTTTGGAAGGCGAGTTGTTTTCAATTTTTCCTACTTTCTTCTTTGACGTTAGTCATTCCACCAACGTCCTATCGTGAAAATGGCAGTCAGTCGGAATGGCACTCGACTTGCCACTGGGTCCGGAGATACGGTGATACGTCTATGGCACCTTGGACCCAAAGAAGGCTACTCTGCAAGTTGCAGATCACACAATAGTATGGCTACGTGAGTAGTATTCCCTGCATTTACCAGTGCTATCCGTTCATCTTATTTCTCAAGCAGAGGATCTCACATTTGGGACAAATGTCTTCCCAACAGTCATTGCCGTTTACTTTGCACTCTTCATTCATCTTGTTGATTAGTGCTGCACAACGCTGACGATTTGAGTTATATCACCGGATAATCTGATCCGTCATCTGATACTCTTACTAACTCGGCTTTCTGTTGGATCAACCGGCCAACAATTGTTATGTTTCTCGACTATAAAGGTGCGTTCGATTCAGTGGATCGATCTACACTTTTAGAGTCGCTCAAACGCAGAGGTGTGCCGACCAAGTACGTAAACATACTGTCGACACTTTATTCCCATACTTCAGCCCAGGTTAGGGTTTACGTGGAGCCGTCTGACAGTTTCAGCTCCATGAGCGGCGTACGTCAAGGCTGTCCGCTGTCACCGTTTTGGTTTAATTTCGTCATAGAGGAAATAATGGAGGATTGTCTGCGGCACTCACAAGATGCCGGCGTGGACCTGCTACCTAGTGAAAGACTGACTGACTGATCATGATTATGCTGACGACAAGGTGTTGCTGTTTGACAACTTTCAATCGGCACAAGTAATGTTAGACGCTATTTCGCGTTCTGCAAAATACTTCGGAATGCGCTTTGCAGCCTCAAAATGCA
>QNGE01003430.1:0-48487 GCA_008508345.1 Paragonimus westermani | reverse complement strand
TATATATATATATATATATATATATATATATATATATCGAATGTCCCCGTATATATATATATGTTTATACGGGGATTGCCTAAAGTAAAGATAGAGAGTGATGTACAGGCTGAAAAAAATTGCACCGGTGCGCACAGGGATTCGCAACTCGATTTCCATCGACTTCCATTCCAATGTTTTTTTTGTCGGCCCAATATTCACCATCTTACTAATGTGCCGTTAGATATTAATTGTAACAAATGTACACCGAAAGAATAAATGCTTTGTGATAACTCTCCAAGTACATCGGATTCGTCTGAAGTTCTTGGGAAAAGATCTTACAAGGGTAGGCGGTATTTGTGAGCATCAGGTGTTCCTCATGTTATTCTCTCATCCTAGTGTCTTCGTTTTCGAATTCGTGTTGCGAAGTCCTAAGTAACACCGCAGTAGTTCATTTGGTTTTAGTGTAAAGTATACAGTTTTACTGCAGCAATTTCCATCCGTCGTTATACATTTGCACTAACGTGCAAAACTGTCACCTGCTTTTCCATCCCCTTGAAGTTTCTTGGTGATATTGGACAAGTAGACCAATTGGGTATCGTCGGGAAATCACATAACCGCCTCCTGCTTGCCGATGCATCTAATCACCTCAAACTGTTTACCAATCCATGTGGTTTGGCCAGTTCTGAACAAACGGGCTCGTGGAGCTGTCACCTTGTTCCTGGAGGCCACACGGACGTTATCACCGATCTAACTGTTTCCAGCTGTGGCGAATGGATCGCTAGCGGTTCGAAAGATCAGAGCATCTGTCTGTGGCGTGTGATCGAACGTGATTCTACTTCAGGAACGAATAAAGGACCGGATGTTCAAGTCGTTCTCAGTTTGCGTTTGAGCCCTGCCCATGGTGCACATATCAGTGCTCTCTGTTTTAACAAGTACGCGCAGTTTTTCTGTAGGCTAATTATACTACTGTAAGTAGTATCAATAATTTCCAAATGTTTGATTGGGCAATCGCGCCGCTGTTCTACGTGGTTCTACGGAAATGACGTTTAAAACACATTTTATGCGTATCTCATCGTGACACAGGCACTTAAGTACTCGCGTGACCGACACCGTCGTACGGTTTGTGAACTAGGGAGACAGCTTTGGTCATGGACGAACCCACTGTCATTCTCAGCAGCCACTTCTGGAAACACATTCTTTCAGGCCAGTCGTCTGAATGCTGGGTTGCGACTACTGCGGTATGGGATGATACGGTAACTTCAAGTCTATGGAGATTGTCTAATCAAGCCATAACAATAAAACCCGATTTTTGCATTTTTCAGGAGCACTAGCCCTCTTTAGTGTACGACAGCCTCTCTTGCCGGGACCGACCGATCGTGGTCTTACGCCGACTGTACACAAACCCATGAGGGGGCAGTGTATTTTAATTTTAATGAAAGCTTTGTGTAGCCGTGTGCGCGACACATCTTATTCTTTGTGTCATATAGCTCCTATGTTTTGTACACTATTTCTAAAATACTCGCGCCACTGCTTATGGTAGACATGCGCAGTCTCTACATATTTCACGGCGTCAATAGAGTAACAGACCAGCTCGTAGAGACTTCCTTATCTTCACAATGCTCTTTGTGCGAATGGGAATCGTTAGACAGCTGTTTTTCATCCTGCTTGTGCGAATTCCCTGGAAATTCCCTGGAATATTCGAATTCAAATGTTCCGCTTGGCAAGTTTAACTCATCTCAAGGATGGTAGTGTATATACGCTCTCCTGTTATGATCAAATATCCTTCTCGTGATTCTTCCGCGTCACCCACGCTTTACTCAACCGTCGAATTGCGTCTAAAGTACGCATCTAAAAACGTTTGTCACGTGTTTGCGCGCGGTTTACCTTGCCTGGTATTTCAGTATGCGATGCAACATCGTCCACCTGCATTGTTACCTAGTACCGTAAGCAATAAAGCGATTTTGTTGCCTGTGTTAGTCCAGCGCCTGATGACTGCATTCACGTGTTAACTACATTTGTAATGCTCAAGGAATTAAGTGGATGGTCTAGTTGTTTGGGTTTCAAGGTCACAGTAGCGTGTCAGTCGATAACCGATGGTGCGGTCATGGTTGTGTATGATCGATTTTGCATGAGCACAACGCCTCGTGACCACTTAGGATCTTTCTGGCATGAATCCTAGAGTGGTTTGATAAATTCATTGAAATGAAGACGGTTCTTTTTTAGACTACACGTCGGGTGTTTTCCACGATCCACTACTAATCTTGGGTTTAAGCTGTGCGTATGTGACGAGTAAAGTTAGTGGGTTTGAGGCACTCTGAGTTATATTCAGCTGAATTTTGAGGAACGACTCCAACTAAATTAAAGTCAGAACTGTGGTCGACGTTGGTCTGCATCGGTCTCCATGTCCTGATTTTACTCGCATATAAAAGCACTGTTTTATACTTACTTTATGCACATTTTCTATGGCATCCGACTGAGTTCTAACAGCATACCAATATGTTTCTGTTACTTGATCAAACAAACGTTTTATTGTGGGTGCCATTGGTTAGCAATAGTTCATAGGTACTATATTGTCCGGTTTTAAGAACCTTTCATTCACTCTACTTCGGCTTGTCCATTGCTACTGGATTATTTCATCGCACTACTTGGTTACGAAGCATTGTTATAACGAAGCTATTGGCATTTTATCTAAAATGGGATAGTAAACTGAGCATCTTCGTATCTAGTGCCATCTCTGACCCTTGATTTCGTGGACTGGGACGTGTGTTTATTGTGTCACTCTGCTGTCAGCTTACTGATTCGTACAAAGACCCAGAACGACGGCTTGGCAAAGGGGTCTGAAACAGCGGACCTTGAGGCTTGCCTATTGTTAAGGATTCAGGGATTTATAACGTCTGTGGTTATGAGTGCTGCCAAACATGATCACGTTGATGATCAGGATCTACTGTGCACAAACTACAGTCGATCCTTCTTTTTTGCAGGGCCTGTTTTGTTCAGATCTGAAACTGTTCCATTTCTTTCCAGTTTTCCTGTCCATGGGAGGTTAAGAAACGACAGGTTTTCATCAGCCCGACAACGTCATTTCGAATGAAATTACTCCTACTGAAGATTGATTTGTCACTATAAGACTTCTATTCATTACTTCGCAGTGTTCGGAAACTCCGACGCCAATCGAAATATCCTAGGCGAACTGAAGAACCTTTCATAACATAGCTCTTTGACGAGCTAGAATGTAGAATCTTGAAACATTTGCTTAGTTACAGGTTGTTTTTTATCTAATCCATCTGTATACCTGATTGATCAGCTGGCTATCAGCGAACCACATTACACACATTCCCTTTCCACACCGTGCTACAGCCGCGCCTTGTAATGTTTCACATTGAAATGCCTAGCTGCCCTTCCACATTTGCAGTTGTACACGGTGTTCATCTGTCTATCAGTCTAACGGACACTGTTTTTTGTCGATTAGCCAGTGATTCCATCGCGACGTAGTGCTTTTTAATTCCACTAATTGCTTTACATCGATACAGAGTCTTACTCGAACTACTAAGATTAGGTCACCTACCTGAATTGTACAACAGTCTTTCGGTTCCCTGCTTACTTATATTACTTGGGTGTTGTGGTAACCGATACTCATCCTCGAAACAGCTACGCAAGTTCGCAACAAGTGAGTGTCTGATGGAGTGATCATGTCTTTCCTGTATTTTGTATGCGTTATTTCTTTATGGTTTGCTAATTCTGTAACCATTCAAGGTAGACCACTAATGGGAAGTTCAGAACACTGGTTCATTTCTGCCCACTCTGCTGTTTGTGAGTGCATGTGAGTTTCTGTATTCGTTCAAATGTGGTGCAGGCGCATAGGAGCGTCTCGAGAATTATCTCACCAAAACCTCCTCCATAAATGTTCTACTTTTCTGGCTGTTCCTGATGTTACAGTCCGTTTATAATGTTTTTGTGATCAGTCAACACTTATAAGAGCAATATGGGGACAGTTGTCCAAGCTACTTCCAATTGCAGCTGTAATGTTGAAGTACTATCGTGTGGAAATCTGACCCAACCATATCCCCCACCCAAGTATTTATCCTTGTACATTCTGACCGATCTAGATGTTTTTGTTTTATCGCATTCATTTGATAGTTGTGCGAGTAGCTACTTGCCGATCATTGTACCTTGCTTGAGTGGTGCGTGCGTCATCAATTTCAGGCTTACTACTTTACTCGTGTCTGCCTCCGAAGACATGGTTCTTAAAGCTTGGACAGTTGATGTCTTTCGGACAGACAGCAATTCTCCACGAAGTCCCAGCAGCAGTTGCTCCGGGCTATCAGAATGGTCTGTGGTGCACGCTGCGCATAAAGCCATTGTGAATGACATCGATGTTTCCGTGAACAATCAACTCATCGCTACCGCTTCTAAAGACAAAACACTCAAGGTATTCCTCTCGAACTTTTATTCTCGCTCATTTTTGTCCGCTATTTACGTTTGTCAGGTCAATTACTGTTTCATTGTCTTTGTGCTCTCGAGGTACCCAAATTCATTCCTAAACGTTCAATGTGGATTAGGTACGAACACACAATAGTGATTTTAGTATTGAGCGTCATTTCTGCTAAGTTGCTTCGTTTGACGGAGTTCATATCAGTCGCTCAACAGCGGTGATTGAGTCTATCGGATTTTGATTGAAGAAGACCAGAGACAAAAGAGACAACAGAACGTACATTCCGCGGTCAAATTCCCTGTCCATTCTCATCTTGTAGCATTACCTTCTTTGTTATCAAGCCGGTTTTAACCAGTTTTTGTAACTAACGAACAAATTCTGTCACATTTTGGTAGACTGGATTTTGTTTAAGCAACCTGAAAAATGGCCGTGAAAACTTATTCAGCCTCTCCCTGTTCCTGCGATATCCTTACGACTGATGTGCTGGTCCAACTTTAGCTGATCATGTAGATAGCAGGTACCTTGAGAACCGGCGGTGCCTCATCATTTATCCCGTACTGCAGTTGTCATGCCGCATTACCGATGATCAAGACGTGATCTATTCACCATGTTCGATGTGAGTAGCAGCTCATTTTGTATTTACTATCTACCGCGTATCACGAAGATGTGAACTGAGTGATCCCAAGTAAAGTACATGTTTGACATCCCATCAAATACAGTTGAACATGCTAGAAATGACCAAAAGGCCTAGCGGTCCGGTGATAGTAATACGCAGTATTTGAGTGGACTAACGCATACAGAAGCAGGGGACAAGTAACAGTCCTGCCAAACTAAGACAAACCGTTAATACTACGGTTTATTTTCAACACAAAAGGGCCTATTTACCAGCCTAGATTGGTACTGAACCTCATTGGGAGCTAAACATCACAGAATGAGACACTGAGTTCAATCCTTACTTTGCATGAGCAGTAGATACAGTCTTGCTTTTACTGAACTAGAACACATATTTCTCAAACTCACTGATGATGTTTTGTTTGTTTCGGAGATGAGTAGGATAGGGTGTTTCAGTTAACATACTGATTGGTAGATGCTAGCCAGTCGTACTGGCTACGAATGAACTTATCGCATTGGACTGTGAGTATGAACGGGACAGCACATCGATTCTCACCTAATACATCACGAGAACATCACTATTTCGAGGGATTTTTAACTGGATCTGTTGGGACGCTCAGTTGTTCAATCCACCTCTTCGCGCGTGGTGTGGACAGATCAAACACACGGTGTCACGTGAGAATTAGTCGCCCAGACTACTAGAAATGGGACTCGGCAACTGTAATACACGAACTAGCTTATGATGCTTGCCCTTCGCTCAAACATCCGTCAAGACATCTGTGGTCAACTTATGTTGGATTAGCTCTGTAACTTAAGAACAACATTACATTTTCGGGTCTGTGTTATTTTCCAGTATTTTTGTGCACAGATCATTTCTCACGAATGTTGTTAAAACCTATCGCCATCTACAGCCTTTTGATGACCTTTGTTCGTTTATTGCCAAAATTGGTTGCACCCGGTTTGATTATAATTCAGGTGTTGCTTCAAGTTGTGGTGATCGTATAGTTTTTTTTCCGCGGCCCGTTTAATTTTGAGTATATAGTCACTTTTGGGTGTATTGTTTGGCTTTTCAATCTGTGATTTCTTACCAGTTTGCTATGATGGGGCATGGAAGATAAGATTATTTCTTTGGATAATGATGTGCATTACACTCCCCAACTGACACTTGGTGAATTGGAATGCCGAGCATAGTAAACAACTTTAAGGCTGGAAATGCGTTAACTGTCATTTTCCAACCGAGTTTGTGTGGAATGCGCACATCGTCATTTCAAGCTGGATTGTCTTTTCTCTCAACTTACTGTAGACGGTCACCTCGAGGCAGTGAGCCATTTCACAAGGGTAACGGCATATTGTCAGCTTGTAGTATGACTGAGGAATTAGCCGTGAGATTAGCGACGTCACGTGTTATCTTTACTTACACGCACCATCTGTGTCGCCGAAAACACGCCCGATTGGTGCAAAGTCCTGGGGTGGTTTAGAGACGTTTTTTTTTCCAAAACAGATATCAACAAACTTGTCTTGTTTGGTCTTCGTTTTTCCTGTCACTTAATCGATTCCAGTCGGATGAACCAGGGAACAACACGGCTGTTCGTTGACACGTATTTTCAAAACATTCCAATGTCTTACCATTTGGTTATGTGTTTGGTATGCACAATTCGTAGTGGTTGGCCTTGCACTTCTCTTGTCGCCTGTACCTTTTCTTTATCGGGCTTTATTCATCGATGTCACTAGCGGTTAGACAAACCACGAGGTCGTCGGGGACTGGAGTAGTCGCGAGAGGTGGAGACCACGCCTGCTCCTTCGAGTAATTGATGGATATCGTCTGTCAAGTTGGGGACGTTGCGGTCACCCTAACCGCTGGTTATTTACGATGTCTGATTTAGTAGGGTATCACAGCCAATGATTTGCATGCACCCACAACATTGTTTGCCTTTCTGATTTTATTTTACCTGTTCTTCGTTTCCTTTTTAAGAAGACGTTCTTTAAAACTTTCCTCGTCACCGTTACAGTGAACGGCCACTGGATCTACATGCTCGAGCCTGTAGCCGTTTGTGAATGCATGGGTGGAAATTGCTACAGATTCCTATGTACACGGACCGATCCGCAACGTCTGTAGTTTCGTTCCGCAATCGAAGATCAATGTTAGTCTTGCAGTCCTTGCAGACTAGCACTTCACGAAGCACATTCCAAAGACTGGAGCCGATCGTTACATCAGTGTCTGCTAGTATATAAACTTTCAGCATTAGTGGGACAACATTCTCAAAATCGGCTTCTTCTCTGCACATCGCGCTTGGAACTTACGCGCGCTATTCTCTCATCATTTCATTCATACCAAAACATAGCGGAAGTGGCTAAAGTGGGCAACATTGACGTAGTAACCGGTGTGCGCCCGACAATTTTCTGTGCGTCTCGATCTCTGTCAATGTTTTGGAGCAAAGCAGCATTTGCATGTCTAAAACTTCCTCTGCACACCTTCAACAAAGCTACTCCAGAAACGTCGATCAATCAACACTTTTGCAACGGATGAATGCGGTCTTGATTGGTTTTTGGTGTGCGTAACCATGTTCCAGAATACATTGTTTTCCGCGTCAGGAACGGGCCTCACCTCTCCACTAACTGTAGCGTCACGATGAGTCGGCGGGGTATGATGGATGTGAAGACCCCAATTGTGACCGAAGTCAAACTGTGGTTTTCATAACTCACAAAAATTCCTTATAATTAGTGACTGTGATACCGTAATAATCAGAACATTGAGTTGCATATGGTTGCAGATTTGAACTTCCCTCATGGGCGGTAAGGAATTGACTGCCGTTTTATGGTAATACGAACGGGGTTTCAGTTACCTACGTATTGGGAAGATGTAGCTTATTATTGAGTGATGTTAGTTATACGTAAAATCATCGACGACAACCCGGTTAGTCCACTAATAAACGAAGAACCTGTCGATTGGAGGGATAGATGTAACTATACAACGTTTCTTCTAACCCCAGTTTTGCTTCCAAAACTCGGGAGTCAGTTGGCTGGTTTTTCAGTTACCTTTTGCATCGTCGTTCTGAGCATGAATGAAGTGACTCGGCTTATACCCTAACTGGATTCACCCATATTAGGAGAGGTGTTCTGTTGGCACGACTGTTCTAACGCTTCGTCCAAGCTCTCACCTCCTCTGAACAGTGGTATCCTGAGGTCACCCAAGCCAGTAGCGTTGAAGTCCTCGAGGGCTGTGGTCCAAAGGTACTTTCAAACGATTAAAAATTCCACGTTTGATAATGTTAGCAATGTTTTCTACACCTACACTATATGATGAATTCGGTGTACCTATGTCGTTTAACGAACGCTACGATCACCATCCTTTTTGTGGTTGATTCACTAGGCTGCATTCCGTGTGTGCGAATCGCCGACCACAATTTTTGTACGTTATTAATGTACCTGCGTGGCTCATACACATCGCATTATACTGCGTTCTTTCTGTGTATAGATTTGGAAGGTTACCAAACATGGTCTCGAGTGCGTTGGCGTTTTGCAGGGTCATCGCCGTGGTGTTTGGTCAGTGTGCTTTTCTACACGCGAGAAGGTAATTCCCTGTAAAGTTTTCCGCGTTATCTGACAGATTGGAGCTCAGGGTCATTCGGCCACGAAGAATCGTATGCACTTGACTTTTTGTACTAGATTTTCCTCTATTCAGCAATTGTTTCACGTATCATTCGGTAACTACTTGGAGCCTCCATTATGAACTTGGTGTGTTTCTACTGCTCATCCTTCAGAACGGAAATTGGTCACCTAGCTGTCTGTTCATGATCACAGCATTCGAAAATGAAATTAAATGTCTTGTCAGCTGCCACTGTGCGGTACCACACAGGTTTTGAAGTTGCTTTTGTTTCTGTGGTTCATGGAACTGGTGCGTTGGAACAAAATGGAAGCTATATCAATTGATATCTATCTTATCCTGATAACTGGAATTAGTGCGTGTGTGATGGTGCCGACCACTCGCCATACGGTCGCCGATTTAGACTCCCGTTGTATCTGAATAAATTGGAACTACCTAGTTCACACAGTGATCCGTTCGTCGTGATGCATGGGCCAGACGCTGCTCGTATGACACACATGAGTGTACACCGGCGTGCGTGCTAATGTATGTTAATATTTTCATGTCATGAAGTGTGTCGTTTTGGTACTCGTGAACGTTGAAACCGGAGCACATTTGTAGACGAACGACCTTCTCTTCCTTATCGCTGATTCAAAACTGATTTTGTTCCAGATCGTTTTGAGTGCTTCCGGGGATGGCGATATCAAACTATGGAATCTCAAAGACTTTTCGTGTATTCGAGTAAGTAGCTTCGTATACACTTTGATTTTCAGCCGTCTCGCTGATGACGCCTTACTCTCACTTGCAGCTCGGTTGTGTTTTTGCACGGTGTAGGCATCTTGATGCTGAATGTTTGAATATGAACGTAGTCATTTTCAGTAGTTAGATCCCTTCCTGTCCCCTTCTTTTTCGTTCTCTCTTTCTATGTAGGGTTTGCTGTTTCTTCATGGTTGTGTGGCAGTTAAGCATTAGTGTGAACCACTGATGTATTGCTGTCTATGATGATGATGTTCAATTTTCTGCCCATTTAGCATTTTCTTTATCAAATACAGGTATCCATCACCCCATGAGTTACATTTACTTTGTGATGTGACATGAAGTTATGAAAACTAATCGCTATGGCGAATTTGATAGATCCTTTGCTTTTCACTTAATTAAGAACTCCTGACCATGGGTTTATCAATTAGGGTTAACGATACAGCTACTATTTTCTCCATAGTGCCGGTCTGACCACTCCTCACAAGTGAATGAAGTTAAACATCATAATTCAGCCGTATCTAATGCGAGGTTTGATGGTAAACACAGTGGCCTTATGACAACGAGGACCGGAGCTCAGACGTAGGTCGTGGCGAGTTGTGGAACTACGGACGATGTTGAGTAAGAGCATGTCTCGAGTCTAGGGCTTCTGCATACAGGGTCTGGTTGAACATCTGTGATTGCGAAAACGCTAATAATGTATGAATCAGTAGACTCGAGTTTCGCTCTCATTAGAGCTCATCAGTAGTGCATATCCTTGCCACGGCCAGGATTTGAGCTCCGGCCATTCCAATCATGAGGCAACCGTGGTGACCACTACGCCATTCACTTCACATTAGGCACGACCGAATTATCAAATCTGAACGCTCAACCACTCTCGCTTGTGAGCAATGATCAGGTTACCCGATCGTCTCGAGAGGAGACACAGTAACTGTCCTGTTAACTCAAATGAAGATTGAGAAGTTCAATTAAGCAAACGTTCAGTGCAGCTGAACTCTAAATTGACATAGGAACACCCGGAAGGAGCCAGTGTCACCGACCTCTAAGTCATACTTGAGGATGTGACATGCGACTGACAGTTACTATGTCTCCTCTCGAGATGATCGGGCAAACTGATCATTGCTCACAAGTGAGAGTGGTTGAGCGTTCAGATTTGATAATTCGGTCGTGCCTAATGTGAGGTGAATGGCGCAGTGTTTACCACGGTTGCCTCATGATTGGAATGACCGGAGCTCAAATCCCGGCCGTGGCAAGAATAATTTGTGAGTTTCTTTTAATTTGTATCGGCCAACTCCTGACAGTAATTATTTGCGCTTAGCAGCGCGCGAGCAATTGAATAGTCTTCTTTCAACTGTTTTTCACCATTAACACATTTTGATGAAGCAGCTTCCGTTTAGCGCTAAGTAACGTGGTTTTGGGACTCTGTTTCGTGAAAAAAAACGAATTCGTGGTAGATCATTCCAGGTTAAAAAGATCCTTTTTATGGTGCATTCTCAGTCATCCGTAGTAATCAGAGCGGCACGTTTCCGGTGTTCACGTAATTGAACAAACTGAGGCAATGGAAAAACTACAAGGCTTGTTTTTGTTGCATACATTTCATTCTGGACTGAACAGTTGTGATGGTGAGAGCAGCGTTGATTAGATGATCAAGCGGACTTCGAAGCTGATGTCTTAACTTTTGTACTTATCCAATGTATGTTCATACATGTGAATAAGAAACCGCAAATACTTTTTACCAGACCTAAATGGGAAATGGAAATATCATAGGTCATGCGAGTAGGAATTTTCCAAATTCATTAGCAGGTATCTGTTTACCATCAGTATAGCCGGCCAAGTAAACCGGGACCTGATACCCTGTGTGGTTATGCGTAGACATTCGGCCAAAGTGGTTGGAGGTTCTGACGAGTTTGTGAGAAATGAACGCTCTGTGGCACGTGGGAAGTGAGAAGAATTATCGGCATGATTTGGATGGTAGGTTTCTTTAAATGCGAATGAATGATTGACGTAAAACGTGAAAAATTGTGTACATTGTGTAGGTTGGGAGAAGCTGTAGATTGCATACGATTGTTGAAGCAATATCTGACACATCCTAGGCAAGGTCGCTTAATTTTAAGAGGTGCTTTCCGAACGAAAACACCAACGACATCGTTGGCCTTCGAATCAACATCGGATAGCTCCTCATGGCTTTTCGTGCGAGGATTAAACGGGGTTAACCAGTAAGTCACTCGAATTTGCGCCTTCTTTTCAGAAGGATCTTTATCTCCTAACATTTCCGAAAGGGTTGATTGACAGAGGTTCCTGTAAAGTTTCAGTTTTTCCTTTTTTTGAGTAGAACATTCCTCCAACCGTACAATTTTCCTTCATCTGTCTCACTTTCGATTTTGCGCTGTCTTAGGTGCGGCCTGTTTTCAGGTGGCATACGTTACCAGTTCGTGCATTCGGCTTACGTCTGTTTCCTTCATTTCCCTCAATACAGACATTTGAAGGTCACGCACAACCAGTGTACAAGGCGGTTTTTATTTCTAACGACCGACAAATTTTATCATGGTAAGTTTATTCGGGTTTCAATTATGGTTTTTGTCATGGTTTTTAACATCATGCTGCCTGTGTACATTGGTCGTTGTATCTTGGATACTTCCTCGGCCTAAAACTGACTGCTTGAAGGTCCAGTCCCGTTACGGCAGACTGTTTTGCGCTACTGTATTGGCCACCCACTAAATCCTGAACTCACAAGAAGATTGGATTACTGACTTGTCTTCGGTTTTCGGACTGGGGTTGCAGTGTTGACTTCGCTCCACGTGTCAACCTCGTATTCAGTAACGGGTTGGATTGATTCACGTGTCCACATCGGTTTGGTTGTTATCTGGATAATGTCACTTATGGCCATGCAGCGACTTGAGTTCGCTGACGTGAACTTCATATGGTCTACTCATTACTCATATCTTATCATGACTATGACTCCAAACGGATTGCCTCTCCTTGTTGAACTTTGTTGTGTCCAATCTGTCCTTATATGATTGTCGACGTGTGCGTTTGGTGCGGCTTTTGTCGTCCATACTCGTATAGTGCCAAAGTTTTATTTCCATGAAAAATTTCACTTTCCCGCTTCCCTCTAGCGACCAAAAGGGACTTGTTCGACTTTGGGACGTTTCCAAACCGACCGTTGGTAGCGGTGGAATTGAGTCCACTGACGATTCTGCCGGCTCCAGAGTGTTTGAGGCCCATGAGGGGAGAATCTGGTCTCTGGTTCTAACTCCAGATGAATCTGGTTTCTTCACCGGAGGTGAGGATGAAACTTTGTGCTATTTTCAAGTAAGCCTATTTGTTTACTCACTTTGTCTGTCGAACGTGTATAATCTTCGTTTATTTTTGGTCCCCAATTCTTCCGTAATGATCTGCTTAGCAGGAGCGGTTTGTGGACTCTGAGGGAATGTCTATAATCATCTATCCCCGTCTGCGTTAAAGGATTCAGGAACGGAAAAATAACTGAGCTTGCTTACAAGCTTGGTAATACATCGGATCATGCAATCCAACGGGAGGCTGATTCTTGGATAACGAGC
Source organism: Paragonimus westermani (assembly GCA_008508345.1). Classification (NCBI taxonomy): domain Eukaryota; kingdom Metazoa; phylum Platyhelminthes; class Trematoda; order Plagiorchiida; family Troglotrematidae; genus Paragonimus; species Paragonimus westermani. The sequence goes on along the minus strand of QNGE01003430.1, from coordinate 35,562 downwards.
GTATTTCCGTTTGGGTTGCAGTTCCACCTATACAATGTCCACCTTCTTAGCAAATCGTGGTGCATCGACACATTTAAATTAAATTTAAATTAAATTTAAGCGTTTCCGGAATTTTTTTCGTAGGAGAGCCCCAGCGGAATATGCGAACTTGTTGGCATCGTTACGCATTCACTTTTCCGGCAGAGTGGAAATGTTGAAAACGGGTATTTTGCGCTTTATCACTACTCTAAATCGAATGTCTGTCAAAGTCGTCTGATTCCCTCCCTTGTTTTCTATTACTGTTTACTACTACACAAGTTTGTCGTTAACTGCATTCATGGAGGTGCCTTTCAGTACTCTAGTGGCTTTAGTGTATGGCGTCCTCTTTCTCTCTCTCTGTCTCTGGTGGTAGTTCGCTTTAAACGCTCTTCGCTCCCTTAAGGTGCTCCCTCGAGACTTTGTTATCCCTTACTACGTTATCCCGTATGAGGATGGATGCCTTAACCTGTCCGGGTAGCACAATGTCGTCAGTTTGTGTTACTGCTGAGCCAGTGTCGATCAGCGTAGCGAGGACATTGCTTGTGTTGTATAACAGGCAGTTTCGTTGTGAGTAGTATACCACTCACAAGTAGTGTACTACCCACAGGCGACATTCAGGATCGAAAAAACAAGCCCCGAACACGACGGACAAGAAGAGACTATGAGAACAGTGTGTACATGCTGTGTGAGAACTTTCACCAAGGCGAATGACCACGCACTGTCACCCAATGTATGTGAGTGCATGTCCGTCGTGCAAATGAGTGTACGCGTTTGTGGTTTAGTTTTTGACATGACCAACTTGTTGGCCAAGCATCTTTTGCGGACACAACAACTGGTGCCGTGAGGTAACACAGAATACAGTCGTACCAATGCCGTCCGTCGCTGATATTTTTGGCAAGCTACAGCAGGCGAAATTGTTCACAGTTTTGGACTTACGCTCCGGATACTGGCAAGTACCAATTAAACCCACAGATCGTGAGAAGACCGCATTCACTGTAGGCGAAAAACAGTATCAGTTCAAGCGCATGCCGTTTGGCCTATCCGGGGCACCGTTCACATTTCGGCGCCTGATGGTTCAGCTGGTAAAACGACTGGATAATGTGGCGGTATACGGAGATGATATCGTAATATACAGCAACACGGAATCGGAACATGCTGCCCATATAGATGCTGTCTTGAATCGCATTAAGAACTCAGGACTGCGGATCAATGCTGATAAGTCACAGCTCGGACGACCATCGGTGGTGTTACTGGGACACAAGGTGGGTCAAGGCGAAGTCAAGCCTCTGCCGGAGAAAATACTGACAATTAGAGAAGCCGTGGCTCCGAATTCCAAACGAACGCTGAGACAATTTTTGGGTCAAGCAGGGTACTAAAGTCGGTTCGTGAAAAATTTTCACTCCATTGCATTGCCATTTTACGAACTGCTTCGAAAAGACAAGGAATTTGAATGCACCGACGATGCCCAGAGGGCGTTCAAGCGAGTGCAACAAGCGATGAACGAGCAACAACTGACATTGAAACTACAGAATACAAAAGAAACGTTCATCATAGCAACAGATACCAGTGGCCGTGGCATTGGGGCAGTACTCAAGCAAAAGGAAGGAGTAATCGAGTATGCCAGCAGAGTCCTGACTCCAACGGAGTAGAAGTATTCGACTATTGAAAAGGAATGTTTGGCAATCGTCTGGGCACTGGACAAGTGGAGACCATACCTGTTGGGTCAACAGTTCGACGTGGAGACGGATCACAAACCCCTGGAATGGATCATGACTGCGAGGGACCCGAGAGGCAAATTAGCCCGATGGGCATTACGTTTACAGGAATGTGACTTCACGATCAGCCATGTGCCTGGTTTGAGCAATTGCGTCGCAGATTTTCTTTCTCGACCACAAGTAGACGACGAACTCCCCAAATTGACCTTTGGAGTCAACGGCTTAATAGTGGAGCAGGACCCACAAACGCTAGTACGCCTACAACGTCAAGATAAGGTCCTCCGGAAAGTGATTGAAGCTCTGGCAAGAGGCGTGGGAATCCCCACAAATACTAAGGATGAGGAGCTGAAAATAATCGCATCCCAATGGAAAGGAGTTGGCTTAAACAGTGCAGGCGTATTGACATGGCAGCGTGGCGTTGGGCGCCCTCGAGTGGTAGTCATCCCGAGACAACTGAGGAGGAAAGTGGTGGCAGACTGCCATGAAATGGCACACACCGGATGCACTAGGACGTACGATCTGTTGCAACAAAGTGCATATTGGCCGAAAATGAAAGAGGATGTGACAACTTACGTGCTTGCATGCCAACAGTGTCAGTTACTGAAAAGCGACAGTAGGGGAGCCCAACAGCCCTTACAGGCAATACCAGGCCTACCGGGCGTCTGTGTAGGCGAGCACGAAGAAATCTCCATTTCAATTGATGTACGGTAGAACCCCTCGACTTCCGGTGGATCAGGACATTGGGGTATGGCCAGAGTGCATTGATTCCACTAAAGAATTGGTTGCCGAAAGAGAAAGAGCCAAACGAAATCTGTAAGCATCGCAGACACGCACAAAGGAGCAATCCGCAAGGCAACGGTTCGGCAAGACTAGAATGTTCAACCTAGGAGAACGGATGAAATATCGAGACCATCGGAACACGGGTGCAGCGGGTCAGGATCAAGAAAAATTTCGCTTAAATGGAAAGGTCCGTATTTGGTAATATTCAGACGGTGGTGGCGGAGGTGTGGGAAGTGAAACAGAAGCACGTATCTCTAAGGCTAAGATGATGTTCGCTAATCAGAGACACCTATGGTGACAGAGAGGTGTCTCGCTGAAGCCCAAGGGTCGCGTGCATCAGACAACAGCGAAACTTGGCCGCTCAGGGTAGAAGACGTAAACCGTCTGTAGGTATTTGACCACTGATTTCAGCGTTCAATCGTTCGTATCGGGTGGCACCAGCGAGTAAGCAACGAAGAGGTTAGGAAGCAGGTGTCAAACGAGTTCTTCTTGGGCAACTGGTTTTCATGTTCCCTATGATCGGTCGATGTAGTGAAAGCTCGTTTGTTCACACTACCCCTTTTCGATAGAAATATGGTGTTCCCATATTAGTTTACTGCAACATTTTTTTGGTTATGCCTTCTCACTATCGAGTCGGTCCTAGGTACTCTAGTCATCTTCGTCGTAAAGGCATTAGCCACCAGCTGGAACACCGGAGGTTGGATCTGTTCTCAATCCGGTTACTCTTCTCCACACCTCGTTAATGGGACTGTTTGCCCCCTATGCCAGTGTCTGATCTCGTTTTTGTAGTAGATTTGTTATTTTTGTTTAATTGAGTTGTGTCACCGTCGTCCTCAATCTAATTTGGTTCGTCATGTTCCCGTCAACTTGGTTGCCGCTGGTTATGAAGTGCAATTACCTGATACGTTGGTAAGGAATCATGTCTTCCAACGTTTCCTTTTGAATTCTGTGCCCTACTTTAGAAACATTCGTGTTTTGCCGCTTTTCTAATAGCTTACCTGTGTCATTGATCTGTTATCCACCTATGCCACCCGATGATCAAACTACGTGTGTTAATGCATTTCAACATCACCTCCAACTATATGGACTACTTTTAGGACGTGACGCAACAAGTGTTAGAAGAGCATGCGAAAAAACAAGAAGACTTTATTCAAACGTGAGTGTTATTGTCGTGTTAGTGCTGAGCTGATTGTTCTGTTTTTATTAGCCTACCGTGAAGGATCTCAAACACTGTTTCCCCGGCTGTTCATACTGTGGCAACTGGAGACCGAGAGTAATGAGGCTTACGATGCCTAAGTAAAACGATATATGCTATCTTCTCAGCAACTTTCTCAAGTAATAGTTCCGGTTACGATCGTCAAACGATCTACACCGCCTAAGTGGCTTACTGTTGTGTTATCCATTCCGAACTCGGAATACCTTAGTGGCTACACAACAGTGCTTACCAAGTTTCGGACCTCGCATTTGACCCACGGCCAAGTCCATTGTATGTGTTCACGTGTGGTCAGGTTGACTGTATGGTTTACCTCACTGAACCTGGTTTACGGTGATCACCAGCGGTTTGAGGAACCCACAAGCAACGATGTGATTGCAGATTGTCAGCAGATCAGATTGAAAGAGTTTATTGCATCTGATATGTGCATCTTCAGCTACAGATTCTGCTTAGTGGGCTAATGATGAGGCGCATCCGACTATCATGACATATTGCGTTATAGTCTTTCTACTCACGTACGTAATGATTACTAATCGCACACAATCTCTTCTTTTTTTTCTCATTTGAAGGCGTCAACGCTTGGATAATCTAATAGAACAGAAACAGTTTGCAGCTGCTCTACGCTTGTCTGTGAAATTAGATCAACCGAAACGTGCTCTGGATTTACTGGAGAGTGAGTCAGACCATCATATTTATCCGTACTGACTTCCAATATGTATGTTTCACCTAAACTAAGGAGTTCCCGTTCACGCCTACATGGTCACTTTTAATATAACCTTATCATAAGTACACGGTAGCCGTATATCAATTTGCATTCGTAGTAGTCGGATTCGGCAGGTGGTGGTCTTTCATGGAAATCAGCCGTTCGCTTTTATTATGGTTATCAGCCCCTTTTTCTGCTTTCAGACCTCATATTCGTGGACGATGATGATTTGGCAGTGTCGAAATATCCCAGACGACGGGCTCGAGTTGTGGACAGAATTGTGCCGGCACTAAACGGACTGTTAACCAAACAAAGTGACACGGATGATGGGGCTTCGAGTGAATCTCTCGTACAACGTTTACTTACATATTTGGTGAATTGGAACACAAGGGCTCGTACATCCCTGATTGCACAGTGTGTCTTAAGCTGGCTACTCACATCGTGGACGCCGGAACAATTAATTCAATGGCCTGGCTTTGCACGAACTGTGGAGTCACTTCTCCCGTACACCAGTAGGTCGTTGTTTCACGGTTTCTGGCATAATTACACTCACACTGCGCGCGCTCTACTTATGATTATTGATTCAGAGTTTGTGACCAAGTACCACTCTTCCTGGTTGGGTGGACTCAGCAGTTGAACACAATGCCAACAGCATCTGCCAAATGTCTCTGTTGGGCTTGTTTGCCGTTACCGGTTTATTTGTTATTTACGGTGAAGCTTCTAAACCCACATGAATTCACCTCCGTTTTTGATGTTGTCGTCCAGCCAACATCTGTTGGATCTATCTGACTTGGAGGATTTATGTTAATTTATAGACCCGAGACTTTTTTTTATTCCGTTCTGAGCTGCGTGGCGATGTCAAGGTCGAATATGTTCCAAATTATCACGTGATATCTGCACGTGTGAAGTTAGTTTTCATATTCAGGTCTGTACCAACACTGTGTGATTGATGGACCTGTTGATCCATATCTTCAAATCATTGTTGTCTGTAATTGTGTAATTTCAAATTAGTCGCGTGATTTGCAGTATCGTCAAACGTGATCCTGTTTGAATAATCCTTCGTTACCTGATATTCTCTTTTCTATTCATTCAATCGATTGTCCTTCCTTCTCATTCACACTTATGCCCAGACATCTTATGGTAAAAAGGTCATTTGTTTTGTTTATGACCTCAGGTGGGGTTGTTTTCTGCGTATTAAGGTGCTTTTGATCCGATCTGTGATCTGAACACTTGACAAACCACCTAAACACGTATTCTGAAACTTTCTCCACTGAACGTACTTAGGATAACTCATCAAATGCGTCTGGATCTATTGACGCAGTTCTGTTCCGAGGTTACGTTGGGTTATAAATCACATTGCGTAGTGATGTCAGAACTTCTCTTTGTTCATTTTCATTGCTACTTAAGTTTAGTGGCATTATTCACGTTTGTAGACACTTGGACCAGAGGTGGTTTCTTTTGACTCATCATACTTACACGATTAGGACCATTAATGGCGATTTCTTGTGCTTCCTTGTGCACACTATGATTCTGCATAACGTCGTAGCCATGTGCACATGTGTAGCGATGTTTGCCAACTGCTGGTTTTCTTATGCTATTCACTTATAAATGGACCTGAATTGTTCGAGCCAACTAAACTTTCAACTACCCGATTCATAGGTGCGTGGTTCAGATTTATGAACCAGTCAACAGTGAACGTTTGTTGTAGTCTTGTGCCAATTTTTGGCGCTCTAGATGTGAATGTACCGGCCGATGATCTCTACTGCCCGGCCAATCGTAGACACGCATTTACCATATAGCCGTCGGCTGTCGACGGCCTGCCTCTTTCCAAAATTGTAACTCAATCTGGAGCACCTTTGTGAATTCTTATTATGCACCTGCATATGTCACGCTTACCTCCCATTTCGATGGAGCAAGCTGCTGTTACCGGGGATTTTCGAAAGCTCTTCCATCTCACCCGAACAGCTGGCAGCAGGAAGCCAGGTGCGAACGAGGTAATCTGCAAAGCCAATGGTGAGCCTATTCATAACCCCCATTGACACTTAAGACGTTGGGCTGAACACTTCTAACAGCAGTTCAACTGACTACTTGCGCCATTGACTACATCTTTGGGATCTCCATGTGGTCATTTGTCTGTCAATGTTTCTTCACCCTCCGAAACAGAAGTGCTACTTACGATCAGGTTACTGTAGCTCCGCAGACAATCCGGCCCAGACGAACTCCCTTCTACCCATTTTCTAGAAAGAGGTCCAGCCTTGGTTAAAGAACTGACGGCTCTGTTCCAAAAATTCTGAGTCAGTGGAGTCATTCTAACTGACTCGGGCTACACTAATATCGTCCCCATTTCAAAGAGGAGTTCACGCAGTTCGTACGCAAAGTCACAAAGAGATTACTGGATTCCTGTTGCGTCGAAATTGTTCTAAACCACTGTACATCGTAAACTATGGGAAATGTGCAGAGAACACACCTGTGAAGAGTAAGGTGGGTGTAGACCAGATCTTGATTCCACTGACTACACTTTGCACTCTGCCGTTCATATAGAATGCTGCGTTTGGTTTAGTTGAAAAGGTTGCACTCAGGAACTGCCTATAGAGTAAGAGTGCCCAGGGAGTACATGAACATCCTGAAATCAATTTACTGTCAGATCTCGGGCATGGCATTCTATCTTTGACTATCTTTAGGTTCCTACCTTTATGCCTACTTTTAATTTCTAAAATGGGGTGCGAAAGTGCTGTCCAGCCCCCTACTTTCTATTCAACTTCGTAACGCATCTGTAATGACACTGCATTGGGTTAGGGCGATTGGAGGACTGATTGGAGGACTTTCAGCCAATTGGAGTTCGCACACAAATTGCTGCAGACGGAATTGTGGCCGATCGGCGCCAACCAGTCAGAAACGGGGACCAGCTGCTGTCTGAATACGTATCAGCTTCAAACAGTTGAGTTGCTCGATGCAAGGTCGTGGAACGTAGCAGCAAACTGGCCAAACGAAACGAAAGAACGCTTGTCGCTCAGCAGCAATCGTAAATACTGTTGTTCTTGTATAAAAGGGTTGTCTTCTTCCAACAAATTGGGATTGCTTAGTGCCACCCAGATTATTGTTTTATTTTTCTCGATTTGATAGCACGGCACCCAACAGCACCCCTATAGACTGAGCATGATGATGTGGAACTGTTCACAGGCTCTTGACTTTGGGACGAAGTATGCAGGCAACATCACCCTAAACTGCGATGGCTCACAGAGCCCAGAACATCTCAGACAGACCAGTGACTCCAGTTCGTCATTTTTATGTGGCCTATGTACCTACTAGATCAGGGTGCTGCTGCAAGACTGGCAGGACTCTGCACCTGCCCTCATCCCTTGGAATTAGACCGGAAGTTTATGTGCCTTGGGAGCTGCGTCAGCTATGGTCTCATAAAAAAACAAGTCGTATAGCTAATGCTCGGATGTCGTTTGTTAACTTGCACCATCTTTGGCGTTCGGCATGATCTCACTCTTTCTATGAAAGGTGGGATGTATAATGTTGCTGTCAGAGCGATTTTATGTATGCTGCGAAGCCTGGTACCTCCTTACGAAAGATGTTAACAGACTTTCCCATTTTAAACCATCGATGTCTCTGAGACAGTAGCGGTGTATGGTGAGAACACCGTGGCAGCAGTGACGAAGTTCGCTGACGTGTCTTCAGGACGAGCAGACTCTCTCGAATCCTGAACCTAGTGATCTCTTCTCATGGGCTTCTTTGTCTTGGGCACACCCTACAGATGCTAACCTGCCACTTGCCACGATTTGCTTGGTTTGTGAATGATAGGTCAATTTGGAATCGGCGGTCTGGTCGCCAGTATATGACTTGGATTTGAGGTATGAAGATGCCGACGGTGAAACCTGCTGCAATTTTAGCTAGTTAGTGGGGTCGGGCCTGAGGTGGACTCAGGATGCGTTGACGTTGTCAATCGAGACCGTGGTTTCCTTTTTGCGACAAATGTGTGCGGCGTGGACGATCTGTTCACACACCGGATTCCATAGTGATTTGGCTAACTACTCAATCGTTCTTTGTCGACTATCGCAATGTGGTGTTTCGGCGTAAATGTTTTATTCGGTTTTTAACTTCGCCGTGTTCAGTCTGCAAGATCGATATACTTTCAAAACATCCCGTGTTCTAATTAGCCACATTGTTTATACCCAAGATGTAGTGTGTAGTCTTGTGCCAATTTTTGGCGCTCTAGATGTGAATGTACCGGCCGATGATCTCTACTGCCCGGCCAATCGTAGACACGCATTTACCACATAGTATATATATAGTATATGTATAGTATATATATATATATAGTAACCGAAAAGCCCTTCTGATTTATCGGATCAATTTTTGTTTGATATTCCTCCATAGTATAACATTGTGTCACTAACTCTGGCTTCTCAGTGGAGTCATTCTATCGGCCGGACGGTGCTTTCATCGCCAAGAGGAAATCTCTGTCTCGTGGATTGGTCATCCGCAATTCTATTTCTCATCTTGCAAACCCCGGTAGTTTACCCTTCTCCCATTTACTTCCCAATTCCCTTTGTCCACTCAGATCGACACTATCAACGAATTTCACGCCTGGAGGAACAGTTAGCTCTGTTAGACTATCTGTGTGAGTTGGCCAATGAGCACCAAGTACTCGAGTCCATCAATAGCAGCTTCAAGGAAGAGGCTGTGGGTGGTGGTTTGGAACCGAATGTAGTCGACCTCAATTTAAGGTATTCCCGTTTGTGCGGCTATTGCTTGTCTATGATTCAATGGCTTACTTCCATTTTTGACAACGGCTTGTTAGATGTGTATCATTTTGATTGCTGCACTATTCATGTATTGTCTTATAGATTGTTAGGGGTTTGAGATTTTTCCTGAATGAGCACTACTCATGGCTCGCAGGCCTTTGGGGTTTAAGTATCACTGTACGATCGGAAATTTTATTTCACTGTCAAAGCCACGTGGATTGTGTATTTGTTGTCTTACTCCTTCATTGCTACCTTACAACTACTTCGTGTAAAGGGACGTAGCGCTCCATCGCGCGTCCACGTAGTCCCTGTGTGGCGGAACCACTCATTCGATTCCATTATATTTTAAGCAGGTTGTGCCTGGGTGGATATAATCTTAAAGTGGACACTACTCAATGGCTGTGCAAAGCTCGACCGCACACCATCCTAAGTCAGAGGTTGCAGTGTGTATCATTAGATTTTAATCTCATGACATCTAGCTTGATCATGTGTTATTTAGTCCACGTGGTTCTCAACAAGAGATGACACCTAGTCCAGAAACGCTCCTTTCTAATAAGGTCTGCACCAGTTGTCACTTGATATTCAGACAATTTCTGGGCTTCTATTAGTTTTAAGCTGTCCCAATTTGAGATAATTCTGACTGGATTGTAACTGTCTGTAAACATGAATACTCTCTAGTTTGAATTCTGTAAGTGTGACTTTAGACATTCTATCTACCTGACGTCTGTGGAAGCGCCTCCGAACTGTAGTAGGAGCGAAACTCGAGTCTGGTTCATCGAATTGTTAACAGCAGTTCACACTGGCCCGTAGTGTTTCGCATGTTCACTCATAATTGCCCACTCTGTTTGACAAGATTACGTGTTCCAACAACGTGACCAATGTGTGTGTACCACAATTCATTATCTAATCTAATGTTCCATTTTGTGTGTGGCCTGTTTATGGTGTTAACTGATTGAAGTCCAATTATGTGGTAAAAAAAGTATTGCATCATTTCTAGAAAAAACTGCGAAATTTCAAACGAAATAAAACGGAAAGATTTCATCTGTATCTCCCTATCTGATTGCATTGTAGCATGGAAGTTATTGAGGCGATCGACTGATGGTCTTGACACAGTGCACCGGCGATAACTGTTTGTACAGATTGGCATTTTGTGAATAAATACCTGTCCGACACAAAACGGTTGTCTTACAATTCAGTGTCTTGGGTGTTTACGATGCCAGTTTTTCAAATTAGGTGCGCCAAAATGCAAAATCTGAATATTCAGCGGCATGGATTAAACGGTCGGTGACTGGTGGAAAGTACAAGTCAACCATTGATAACAGGGAATCGTAAGTCATAGATACCTTCCCACCAACTGAATGGTTTGCTTTATTTGCCAAATGGTTTCTCTGGTCTACTGGATCGCCTATACCGCACACGATATTGCCCAGGTGGTTCACGATGAATATCTGGTGATCTTTAATTCCGACGGCCCGATAGGAAATTATATCCGAAAGCCGGTTCCCGAACCCGGCAACTAACGCGGGTGTGTTTTCACTGGGATTGTGGTCGTTGGAGAACAAAGCTTCTATCTGCCGCAGACAATCGATTTTGAACTCTTCAGCTCTTCGTTCGATCACCTCTCTACAATTGAGAAACACACAACAGGTCAGAATAAATCTCGTGCATATATGATTGGTCTTCAATTTCGCCTGATGGTGCTGTGACGTTTCACGGTAGCGGCTATGGAAACAATAATTGGCGGTTGGCCTTTTTAAAGAAAGAAAAACTTTCTGTACTCAGGCACGCGCTTTTGCAGTGTTGATGATACCTGCGTCCGGTGGCTAAGTTTTAAATGCTGGACAGAGAAGTGTTTGATAAATCTGGCTTGGAAGCGAGCTGAACGCCGGTGGAGAGCTAGAGTCACTTTGTAATTTTGACTCTATTTACTGGTTACCGTCAGTGAAGATATCGCTTGTCACCAATGTTCTTTAAGTTGTTCAACGAATTGTCGGAACTTGTGTCACTTTTAGAGTAATATGGTTCCGTGAGGATCCTAATAACCAATTATAGCGCAGTTCGGTAAGTTTCCTCACCATGAGCTTTTCTGTTTTCGGATGCCAACGTTAACAGCCAACATAAATTATTAATTAATTATTAATCGTTATTAGCAACAGCATTTGTTGGATGCTTTTGTAAAATAACCTCAGTAACAGCGCCCTCCAAAAACAGAAGCGTTCTCTCCGCCCGCTTTCTTGAATTCGTCCTCTCGACCTGTTTTCCAGCGATATGACCAGCTTTCAGAATACTCAATCTTGAATCATTTTGTCGAGATCTCTAAGAAATTTGATTATTACCGAGCCAATTCAGGCCGATTTGCCGATATCCTCAAAAAATCTAGTGTGGCAACACTACAGTAATTGGGATAAAGTATTTAAGTAGTCATTTGTCCGCGAAGCTGTACAACCGAATATCTAAATCACCGAAATGAGCTACTGACATACCACTTTTTTTAACAGTCAGAAAGCTACATAGACAAAATGTGGTAATTTTGCTCTGTTGACTTCTGCAAAAGTTTATTTTGGTCGTTTTCAGCTTCCGAATTCCGATTGTACTAAGATTTGCGTGGGTTTCATCGCCACAAAAATGTCACATTTCTTTCCCAGAACTCTCCGTCCGTGTTCGGTTTGAAATCATCCAAAGTGTTTTAGTATTATGGTGTGTACTCAGTGAGCAGAATGCTCTTCACTAATGGGAAGTTTCATTACAAGGGGTGTCAAATTGCTTGGAAGAGAATAGTATTCATATGGAGATATTCATCAGTGATATGAACCTGCAAACAATGTTACTAATCCGTGCATGACAACGGTGGTGTTAAAGGGAGACAGAAATTTACGGCGAATTGTGGGTCATAACAGGTCACTCTGATGTGCTGCTCAGTCGGTGAGAATCTAATTTCGATCATATTCGGCTTGTTTATAGCCATCGCTGCTACTTTTTTCATGGACTTACGCTGGTCACGCTAAGCTCTTGTTGTCGACTTCGCGCTCGCAGGATCAGTTGTCTGGAGAGCTTCGGGGTTCGATTCTCTGATCGCCAATGCACCGATTTGCAAATTGCTTTTAACTCACAGTTGTGCGTTATGATGGCTCTGGGTGACACAGAACAATGGTCGTGGCTGGTGGTTGTCGATTGAAGACAAACAATTGAGATATCTGAAGTTCTATCGACTTTCTGTCTAACGACGCGGCGCTTGCTGCTTTTGAATCATGGCTGGCAAAAGGTGACTCAGAGTCCAGTGATGGGCACTCGTAATTCAGGGCTCTTGGACAGCCGTTTGTAGGCCATTACACACTAATCAAAAGAGCACTACTGCAATCAATCGGAAGTGCCCGGATTACCCTGATGTCAGTGATCCATTAATAGCCAATAAGGGTAGCCCTTCTTGACTGAACCCATTTGGAGAATTTAATGTGGTCGATGAAATATCGTCTCAAATTCCCTACTCACTCACTGTGCGTATTGCTATCCATAAAGATATATGAAATTCCAGATGAGCTAGGTGCGTCCACAGCGCGTGTGTTTTTGTTTCAATCGCTTTTAATCTGGTTTTGAACTCGAGCTAACTCTGTCTACATTTAGTCCAACAAGCTCAATTGCGTTGACCTACTTGCGGAAGGCATGCAGGGCGGAAAATGGAGCCAACAGGATCGGACCATCGGGTAACCATGTGTTGTTCTGATTCACTGAGTGTAGGAAACGACGGGTGGCTTGCGCTTGCCCGATGGCCCTTGAAGATAGATAAACAAACCGGTAGCCATTGTTCGCGATCCGATCGTACAGTTGTGCTACCTTTGGCTGGATCCATTGAAGACCCACGAGAGGCATTAGGTGTCCCAGCCAATCGGATCTAGAGTTGGGAATAAAGTGAAGTGGTCAGTTTTTGGTACTGCTTGTCTTGAGTAGTGGGATGATGGCAAATTGTATTTTCTTACTGCTATACTCAAGTATTTGACCGCCAATATCATGGCTTTTATTCACGTCGTATGCTGGCAACCTGACCGTTACTATCAGCTTAACTCTGGTTTCACGAGAAGCTCATTGTGTGGCTTGGCGTTTAAAGAACGTGTCAGGTCCGTCAACCGTAACCTCATCTGAGATAATCTGCTGATGGCGGTCTTGTAGCACCAGTAGCACATTCCGGTCTGAGAAACGTCAGTATCTGAATCCACATCACTCAATGTTTCATTGAGAAGTGTGTGGTGACATACCAACGGCGTTACTGATTTTAAACAGTATTACCACATGCGACATAATCAGGACAGGATCTTGTATCATGCCACGTAGTTGTGTACTACTGTGTTGCGTTTGGATGAATGTTTTGACTTTCAGTTCAAGCAGGTCTGTATCGTGCCAGTGATTCACCCTGAACAATATAGGCGTTTGGAGTTTTCAGAACGGTGCACGTGACTGACTCGGTTAATTTGCATTTTCAAGATAACAATCATAATACATGAAGATAAATTCACTTGTGTTCATGATGCGTTCGGTGCAGTCGATAGCTTTATTCAACGGATATTAGTCAAAGTTTGAAAGGCTCTAGGACGATCTATGGGGCTGACAGATACATGAACTAATAGTTCGCTCTGACAAGTTTAAATTACATTGATTTCATGGATGTAAACAAAAACTATTCATTTGCCGAGTACGCTTGATGCAACCATGTCAATGGGGTCGAATGAACACGTCTCAGCTCCGTATGAAATGTGAATGCGGGATTCCTGATCACCCTAACACAAGACGAGTTGGTCGCCTCCCGGGAAAACTTAAAAAGCAAATGCTAGCTGGTCCATATTATTTTCCAGTGAAACTAACCCTTTGCAGAATAATTCGATCGATAGGAGGTTAATCACATTCCGGGAAGTAAAAATGTCCAGCTGGTATTCCAAAATTGAGGCGTGATTCGGGTGAATTTGGTTGAAATAAAATGTTGCAAACTAGTGACTACGTAGAGGGGTGTTCCATATGAAACAGACTTCGTGTGCAGTATCACTCGGGGAGGTCGCTCGTACGGAGCGCCCGTCTAGTAAGAATAGCGTGAAAAAAAGCGATGAAGATAGTTGTTAGAATAGCCTGGTCGTATCAACTCGATCTGTCCACACAGATTCAGCAGAGATATCAACGCCCAAACAATGCGTATCCTATCTTATGCCTTTGAGGGTAGCTACGGTAGGCAGGTTGGTAAACTTGTTGATTAACCGTTTAATGAGAACGCTCCGACGTGGTTGATCAGACCGATAGGGCGACAGGAAACTTGCTTTCAATCGTCATGCTCTTGCTGTTGTCTGGTCAGCGTGCAGATACTGCAATTGCACTCAATATTCTGACGCACAGTTAAAAACTGCATCTATTAACCTGTTCTTGACTAATTCTGGTTAACGTTAGAGAACGTTTAGTCGGTACATTTTGTGATGTATGAGGGTGCTTGAAAAGATCTAGTCACCGCAAAGGTTATTACAGAGGTGTACATTGTGTATTGTGTTTACGTCAGCATCTGCGTTCCATCTTGTCACTAAACCTTCCAAAGTAGTTAACACTGTCATTTCTAAATTGAAATAATCAGTAAGATGTACATTATCCGAACACAACATGCACTAGGTACGATTAGATCACTTTAACTCAGAATAATGGAAGCATAGACGAACTGGTCAGTTTCTACGGGTGTTGCTTAAGTGGTTATGTGAGAACACCTGCGGACAGTTACCCCAGGTTAACGTACATGGTGCCAACATGCGCACATACCGTTTGGTCTGTTCGACTTTGGTTTCGGTGAACCCATACACGTAAGTATCACGCCCACACTTCCGTAGTTAGTTATCGAGACTACCATGGTTGTGACAAATGACCCCTCAGTCTGGCCATTAGTCCGATTATCTTGTTAGTCATGGTACAGGACCTCCTGTGGGGTCAGTCAGGACAAACACAGTCTATTGATAGGATGTGCTCATATCATGACAAACCCACTGGGGCAAGCCAGCTAAGGCAACTACGTATCCATGCGATCACACCAAAAAGAATCGATCACGGCTAGCCACATTCCAACCAGGAGAGCTTAATTATAATTGCTTTATGACATCGCGTGTGCTCCCTGTTCAACAACACTCGTCAGACGAGCCAGACTATCGGAACTGGTCAGATCTCTTGAAAACACGAGTGGCGGCATGATTATGTTTTAGTGAACTGGAAATGGGCAAAAGTGAACATGACTGACCATACAATAAGATGGATGACAACAAAACGTAACCGAACGTGGTTAGGTAACATTCATCTGGTGGTCATTTTGAACAATGATCGTAATGAAAGTCGCCGAGCTTTGATCGGCTCAGCAGTATTTTGGAAACAGCAAGCTGAACGTATGGACAAATACTGTGTGACCGTTTACACATGCCTGGCCCACAGCTCAGACGTTCAAGTTCTCTTCATGTTCCGGAAGAAATGACTGCGATAGCATGGCACACAATGTACTTCTAAAGTGTATCAACCTGGGAATATCAACCACCTTTACAAGAATTTGAAGTAACTTGGTTCCCATGCCATAAAAATCTGTACAACCGGTTCTATTAGTGCTACTACGCCGTTCGTTTTGTACTGGAATAATGTGATTTACAGGTCCAGATGAACGAACTACCTCCTAAACAGTCGATTATTACTGTACATTTGTGGTCCACAACAATCGGAACACGATGGGGTTGGGCTTTGTGTTTCGGACACAGTATGCATGTTTATCACAAGCGTGACAGGTTTTTAGGTTATTAGCCAGGACAGATGGACACCGGTAAACGAACTCTCGAAAAAATGACTCGGCTAGGTGGATTTCAGATATACTAGTCTGTAGGTATTGTCCACTCCATGCCGTGTGTTTCATCCACATCTCAACATGTTTTAATTAATCTGGATCGCACAGTTCCGTGTGTAACGAAAACGGTGATGATGAACAGACAAGTACGTTTGTTCATATTGGTAGCCGATGAAACAGCTGCGGACGACCAACGGCCCCACACAACATGGCAGACGCACTTGGGCCTCTGCTACTGACTGCCAACGTAATCGCTGGTGATTATAGTATACGCTTCTTCCCACATGAAGCTGACAGTTCGGTTGCACAACTCACTATGGTATGTCTGCAATATGAATCGTTGCATTCGAGTTTGAATTCACGGCTTTCATGTAATGAAATAACAATCTGTTTACCTTCGTTTATGAGACCCTCAAGGTTTGTAAAATCATGTGGTCCGAATTTTGCGACAGCCTTTCATCGACCTTCTTATTTGTTCATTTATCGTCATTTTGATCCTTTCAATGGGATTACAGCTGTACAACAAATGAACTCAGAAGGTCAGCGAGGGTGTCATGAGAAGTAAGGATTCAACCGAAGACCTTAACAGCTACGGGCTTACCGTCTACCACCTCAGTTGGCAATTTTAGTGGTAAGCAGTAATCATTAGATAGAACAGTAAATCGACGTCTTCATAGGGGAAGTACCTGGCAGTAGGGAGCGTGTATAACATCGAAACTTGGATAAAGCACACCGCTTTGAATGCCATGGCAAACAGGAAGTCTATGAGTCAACTGAGCATGGTATATAACGGTTGTTCAGTTCGATGAGTAGGACCGACCTGAGGAAGCGCACATGAAGCCTCGGATTCAAGAATCGGACTTGCAAGGTAAGAATTCAAAGTATAAACTCGTGATTCATTGGAAACCGAGAACCACTAATTCAACTCCAGTATGCTTCGAATAGATTCAGGCTATAGAGGCTGATCAGTACACGATAGACATAGAAACATCTCCTGACTGATCTCCATGATATATTAGAGATCCTTCCGCCGAGAAAGGCAAGACGTCTTTGTGATGCTACACATGATGGAGGTTTCTTAATCTAGCTTGTGTGTTTTCACTGTTTCAGTTTATTTTATCCCAGTAATAAAACATGTTTTCGCTATTGCAGCCTATTTTCTCCCAGTACTATTACAACTTAAGGAGATGGTGTTACCAAAGTAAATCAACTGCTTCACGATCTCAATCAGACAATTTTTAATGAAGAAAGCGGGTTGGAAAAGCCCCATCATTGGAGTATACTTTTGTAAAACGGCTCATTGTGCGTCGGTGAAACCAATTAGTGTCAGTAGTTTTCTATTTTACTCATCCAACTTATTCAAGTGAGAGGTTTCGTTATTTCCCACTTTTCAGGAGTGTGCGAATAATTCGACGTCTAAACGACTATGCGTAAGCGTCTGCGATGCTTGAATGAGTATTACACAGTAATCGGATTACAAATGGCATAAGTTAACCAGTTGACTGCATTTAACTAGTGTATAGAATGGACAAAAAGCAATCGCGTATTGCAGGTAAACAAATTTTGCAAGAAAACTCAACGACAATTAAAGGTTCACTTTCGCTCAACAATCCTTCTTGCTTGGACGCAATCCCAAGAGAAACGATCAAAAAAGACCGTCTGAAAAAATGAGCAATTTTGAGACATTCTAATCGTGTATCATATACAGCATATTGCTTGTTACGTAAACAGTTGTCTTATTTCAAACTGACCTGGTTATGGTGCCGTCAATATCGGAAATAACTATTTTATCTGTCCAGTCCCACAGGTAGACGTAGCAGGCGCACTGGCAGGTGCCTTGATACTTCGTGATAACCGAGAATACTGCCTCATTCACACCTGGACACAGATTCAGTTTTTTCTACAACCAAAATGTAGAGGGGAGAGATGAAAAAATGATGTTAAATGAGGGAACGTAAAATGTAAGTGAAGTAGAATATGCAGGACACATCCTGATTGATGGACCACTGTTGTCGTTCGTTCTGAAGATATCGTCTTATCCGTCGGTAGCCACAAGGCAGGGAAATCCAACATTTTACAGTTGTTAAAGTAAAAACGTTTACAACTAAAACTGGACTGACATAAACTGAACACCAGCTATGTTTGAAGATGAGCCTTGTTTTTAGGTGAACTCCTCAGCTTGGAATACACACAATATAAGACATATAAACATATAAATATTTAACATAATGTATTAAACGATTTATCGTAACGCCTCAAATCCATATAATATCTGTTATACAAAGAAAAACAAATGTACCGAAATGAGGTAGTTCTGCTGCTCATCGCGTACGCCTGTTGGTCTGTCCTCGTTTGTCTCGTTTCAACGTCAAGTTAGCTGACGTATTGGCTATCAGTATCTGTGTCGATTGATTGAATTTCGCGAAGAGGGCTTCCCGGGAAAGCTTTTTTCTTCTGATTTTTGCCTACGCGACCATTTTCTCATGATCCACGTTGACTTCGTGATCTGTAACTGTGTGATGGTGCCATAGTTGTGATCTACAGTCGGGTCGTCTTATCGTCAATTTGTGGTTGTTTATCTGTTACTTAACTGTCAGTAAGCTGTTTGCCTTAAAACTCGATTAGCTTGGAGACACTTCCATGAATCAGCTGGTGGCGATCCTTTGACCGTCTCTCATCCAACTTTGCCGGTACTACCAGCAGACGTATTTTCTTCCACAGCGTGGTACACCGCCCAGCCGTAAATTTGACCAGTGTGGATTGAATGCTTTCACCTCCGAATGTCCTTTTTTCCAGGGGTTAACATCACGCCAAGACAGGTGATGCGTAGATTCCTGGTCCGCCGCATTCTTGTTTACAGTCTTCTAAGGCAGTGCCTCCTTGGGAAACCATCCGTCTACTGCGTTCAGGAGGTTAGATCAATAATGCGTCCCCTCTCCCTCAGGTACATAGCAAGTTAAAATTAACACTTCAGCGACAAAACCCAACCAATACGCTCACGTCTGAATTGTTACGTTTATCCGCTAGAGTCTGAAGACTTGAAGTAAGCGTCCACATGGAAGAGTCTATGAGACAATTATAGCTTCTATTTCTTTCAACTCCCAGTCAATCAAATACCCTTCCATTTTGTTGCAGAATAGTTACTCTCGACCGGCAGTGAAACCCGACTGGTTTCTGCACTGTCGCCCGGTGTCGATCCTCATGTCACTTGCATCCGATATGATTGTGAAACTGTCAACCACGGACAATTCCAAATCAACTGTCCTTTCTTCATCAGTTGTTGCACTTTTGCAGAAACTCTGGGCGGTTGTTCAGGACCAGTGAAGCAGACAATTTTTCTCAACTGTTTCGCACGAAGAACTCGCGGTGTACCCAGATTTGTCGAAGGATTGTTTGCAAAACCATGCGCGACCAATAAATTGCCTCAGTAACCCCTTCGAGGTAGGCACTGCAGCTGCGTGTTATCAGCCTCTCAAACAGGAGTTGGTCATGGCCCTGATGGGTTCTTTGACCTCCTTATAATCAGCTGTGAATTGTGACCGCTAATCCATAACCTTGTATGCTCTATCATTCATATTAGTGTCGAAACATCTGTAGCATGCTTGGGCTGTAGCGTTCCGAGTGGCGAAATCGTCTCCGTAGGTGACGGCATTGAGTAGTCCATCTATGAATTTGAGCATCCGTTGTCTGAATTTGAGTGGGGTATCCGACAACCCAGAGATCGTTGGTTCGAATCGATGCTGTTCTCTTTTAACAGCAAGGGCCTTTTTGTCTCAGCTGGACGATTGCGCTTACCAACCATCTGACAGTATATCGAAAATTATAGATAACTCGCATTCTGATACTTATAGCATATTTCTGACACCGCTGATACAGTCAGGATTTTCTGACCGTAGCGAGAGATAAACAAGCCATGTCAATTAGATATCAATACCTTTTCACAAGAGGTGTCCACAAGACTTATGGCCGAGCATATGAGAGCTTCTGCTGTTTATGCAAAGGGTTGCTAGTCGGATGTTCATTCAACCTATCCCCGTTTGGTGAATCCAAGCTGGTCGTGTAGTATCGACTTGGGAATGAACACCATGAAATATTGTCTCCTGCAACCGATACCAATTCGGAATTTTCCACTGGGTCTCTTCGACCAAAACACAGGGGAATCGGACGGACTATCCAATTCCTCTTTCGGCCATTCAGCTTTTAGATGGAAGTGCATCAAGACATTCTTGGCTTCGAATGGTTAGAATCGCTTTATTGCGATAAACCCTTCCTGCTTAATCCGCTCATAATCCCTATACAGGTGTTGGTAGGCAGGAAGTTCCAGATTACCTCACCCAGTTGTCAATTTTCACATGTTCGCATTGATTTAGGTGCATGTGCCCCAGTTTGTCCAACCAATTCACATTTCGTCACAGGCTTATCGTGTGTGGCATGCACCCGGCGAAACACGAGATGGCTGTATGAGGACCTAACAGTTGATGTCAACCTCACGCTGTATCGACCGTGGATAACGAGCATAAATCCACCTACTGTCTGAACGACCATTACATACGGTTTAACAACTTCCCGTGGTCTTGAACTAACCAACAAAATCCCCGCCGTTGTGTCACCAGATAATACTGTTAATTCCCATTGATTTCTATCTTATACTGAACTGCTGTATTGCCAGTCGCAACTGTCGCTTGATTTCCCGCCCCAGACAGAACACGACGGGTGGCACGTTTATTTCAGTATTGTCTTTTAACACTGAATAGTTTTCACAGTTACAACGCCTCTAACAGTCGTTGCTACGGTCCTCTTTCGTCTTCTTCAAAGTCAAATCAGTTGCTCCATTAACCAGCTTTCACATTGTGATTCTCAGCTCGTTCAAATCGGTAGCTTCACTGATTTGGACACCGTTGATGAGCTGTGTAGGTCAGCTACTCCAGCCTCAGTAAACGGCAATGAGAACGACTCTGAGTTCGTAGGATTCATGGAAGATTCACAAACCAGAAAAGCTGGGTATGTGTTGGATGATTTAGGATAGAAAGATAAATGAGTCAGCAATAAAAACTGTGCTGAAGAGAGTCAGGGGATAATGGGTAGAATAGAAACCCAACTAATGCCCATAAAACACACAACAGTTGCCATGAAATATACAGCAGACCAAAAGCTGGCCAGAATCAACAGAGGAGGCCGAGGGTAGCTTTTTTTTTACTGCAATGAGTATGTTGATCAAGTTTTCTGAACACCTGGGGTGGTGTCCCGAATATGGGTACCAGGTATGTGCCTGATTTCCACTACGGATGAGACCATTACCAGAAACTGTGATAGGTTGTTTAAGGTGGGGCACACTTGCATACTAAACGAATGTTCTCTGCAAGTCAAACGATTCACTTCAGTCTGTGGATTTAGTGGGTAACCTCTAGGATGACTATATTCGCTAGGCACAAGAGAGATGCTGAGGCTTATGGAGGATCCTGTAGAGTAAAAGCAATTCTCCTCTGATATGCCAGTAGCGCATCGAGAACTCCCCAGCTTGTCCAACCAATTTGAGTAGGCTATAAAACGTAGTGTGGTAACCTGTTTTCTGTCTCTACATTCTACTTTCTCACTAAAAAAAATAATGCCCTAAATGAAGACGACAAGTTTGAATACTTTGCTAAATATGAGGACGCATTATCGAAATGAACATAGTGGTGAAACGGGTAGGTAGTAAGCCAATGGTTGTTCGTGATCTCTCTATCAGTTGGTTCGTCAGTATGCGTCGATCCGAATGATTATCCACCCGCTACGGAGCTCCTGATATCTTTGTCTGCAGTGACATGACAAAATATCCAGAGTTGTTAACTGCTGGACCACTGAAACGCATGGACACTTCAGCACAAACCAGCACGTGGTGAAAGTCGGGAGAGATCGGTCGATACGGAAACCAATCCTGAGCGTAGCCAAGTCAGCTGTGGATAAATGCAATGTGGTCATTTTGAACGCGCATCACTGACAAGAAGGAGATCCCACAGGTGACAGAACGACGTTTTGGGTGGCGAGTGTTGGTATCTGGGAGGAACAGATGATCTTCAAAGTACAAGTCCTGCAATCCATCCCTGTGTTCGAATGAAAACTGGTGGGTCCAAAGTGACCCGCCATGAGTAGCATTAAACAACAGACGACCAAGTCGGATAGTCAAGTCTCAATATCAGTCCTACTGTCATGAAGACACTTGCAGAACTGATCTGTGATTGTCTTCCAGCAGATCTGCCGGCCAAGAGGATTTGTGACAAGGAAATTTTCTAGCATGCGTTTATTATGCCGTCTGGAGGACGCTGCGCCGTGTAGGACATCTAGAGCGCCCTTGGTGTGGGCGACGCCGGAACTTTGAGGTTTCACAATACCCTGCAGGAGCAATCAAATACCTATTCGATCAATTAAAGACTAAAACAAATACCTGTCTCAGCAGTTGAATATAGACACTCCCGCCGTAAGAATTCGGTTAGTTTACATGAAATTCACTGTTTGGAGGCACTTAATAAATCGGATATAAAAGTGCACCTGAGTTAAGTTGTTCATGGAGGTATGAGGATGATTAAAAGGAATACTGACATACGAATATTCGAACGATGATGCCAATTAGGCAACGAGCCGTCATGAAACTGCTGAGAAATTCTGCGTTCATGTGGTTGTGGGAACGATGCTTTTGACAGATGTCGGCTACTATCGCATACAGATCGTACAATATGGACGTTGCAATTTGAGTAGCAAGCTGGTTAGCTTGACCACATTCGGCTGGGAATTATGAGTAAAATACGAGTAAACGGACCGATAAAGTAGGTCCAGTTGTGTGCTGAGGTAATGGCATTATTTGATAAACAAACGAGTCCAATCTCATCGAACCATAACGATCGTAGGCAGTACAACATCAGTAGCTCATATTGGTGTTTAATTGCCACAAACTATAGCATTTGAAATCTGCTGAAACTAGCTGAAACACACTGCAGTGCAGCAGGGCTTCGAAGAAAGGTAGAAAACTACGTGTATCGAGTATTTTTTTGCAATGGATACCCACGAAACTTCATCAGACGGAGTCTACTACAAAAAGAAAGCGATTCGAACCCTACCGAACCATCAACAGAATGAATTGTGCTGCCATACATCAAAACTGTATCAGAAATGACCCCGATACTCCTGAGACCACATGGTATCACGCTAGCACACAAGCCAACGGCAACATTACAAAAGATACAATCAAAACCAAAGGAACAACTCAAACCCGACGACAGTTGAAACGTCGTTTACAAAATTTAATGCAATGAATGTGGACAACACTAAGTCGGCCAAACCGTACAGAAATTATCAACACGAATTGGCCATCAAGAGAAGCTACCAATTTTCCCTGATCTCCGTCCACGAGGATGAAACTGAACACGCCTTCAACTTGAATATCGCAGAAATCCTTACTCAGGCAAACACCAGACATGTAGGATAATTGCTCGAAACTTGGTATTCACCAGCCGGGCCAAGAAACAAAGACATTGAGCGGAACAAAATCTATGGTCCAATGCGAATCAAGGATTTGAGGAAATGTAAACACCACCAATTCCAAATACAGGTAAATCCAAACGGAGCAAGTTGAATAGATCAGACCAATCAATCGGACGGAATCCCAAAGCGAAGAAGTGACTCACTGAATCAATTTACAACCAATTGAATTCGAAGTGAAAATGCAGCAGCAACAGGGAGCAGCCAACTAGACTCCAGCACAGGGATGGTAAGGCATAACCAACCGGACGTCGGGTCAAAATCCGAATGCACCAAACTCAATCAATGGTGGGCCAGGTCAAAGGTAAAAAACAACAAAACGCGACCAACCAGAATTCAGGTCAGAACGTCAACTTGCTCAGCTATATAAAAGTAGGCGTACATCGAACTTCAGCAAACTGCACGCCGAAACACTTACACACTGATGATGCCACCTCGCTTGGTGATGGAACATTTGCAACCTGAATGACAAGCTCCGCGAACATACCAATTCCAGAAGAAACATTTCGCAGCTAGAAAGCAAACGGGAATGGATGCAACCTAAAACACTAAGAACACTCATATCTAAACTCAAACTTCGAGGCAAGGTGACCGCGCCGTGCACACAAACCAGGCTGTGAGTGAAAATAGGATACCACCATGAAGATAGCTTTCTGGTGACATTCACTGCCCCCCTTCATTAATTAAACCTACTTTGGAAACTCTTTACCCAAACAACAACCACAATTTTTTCTAACGTCTCCAGCCAACGAACTTGAGTCATGAGGGTTCTTGCCCAGCAGACGAACCCGATCTACGGTAGCTAACTCTTTGGTAATTGGCTTCGTTTGTTCACCATAAGTCATCATCTCCCCACCTCACACCATACATCAATACAAAATGAGCATCATTCACCCACATGGTGTATCAAGTGCAACTGTGAGAAAACAGTTACCTGTTTTATACGTGAAGGTCAATTTGGACGGTTCTCAGAAGATTTACTTACTAGTTGCTCAGATGTCAGGAAACAAGTGGCCTGCGATGAAGGACGACGATTAATGAAATTGGACTTTCTGCGGCCCATTCCAGGTTGAGCCGGAGTCCCATGCTCTTCTTCAGACAAATACCCAGTATCTGCAGATGAACTGTCTTGACTGGGATCAACAGTCTTGAGACCATGTGTTGAATCATCCTTGCTTCGGCTACATCAACAGTAAACAAAACATAAATTGTATGAAAGTTCAAGAGTCCGTAAAGTGATCCTAGATAAGGTGTGTATCCATCAGTTCCAGTACTATTGGCATGGTTATATTTTGGAAGAAGTTTACACTTTGGCCAGCTTAGTGGATACGCTACATTCTGTTTACATCAACTAAGGGTAGCTGATAGCCTGAATCTTTGATCCACACTGTTTCAGTTACATTAGTTTACGACGAATAAATTGGGCAGGGGAGGGAAACCAATCTGAGTGAAATCGAAAGTCCAGACTATTCCCTCTTATTTTGTTCACATGCTTCATCGTTCATTTTGTCGGAACAACTGCACTATCATTTGCAGAAGCTTGACCACATTTGTTCGTGAGTAATGCTCAGATTGTTCGATCGCTTTGGGATAAGTGGAAGTAACTGCCCTGTTCATTCCAATCGATGATCTCAAAATTAAAACCTCTCTCCAAGGGAAAACCAGAGAAATCACCAAACTTGGCGAGTAGTTTGACTGCTGGCGAGTAATACGGGATTTTGGTTAACTGCAGTTGAACACCATTCACAACTGATTACAGCTCTCGAGTTCCCGTCGAATTGTTCATCAACCCTCACAAAAGAAGTATTATAGACAAGGTTAGCTCTTATTAGAGTTCGTCAGTTGTGCAAACAGCTGTTTGCAGTAATTCCTCATCAGCTCGATGTGTTTACACAGACTATTAAAGGCTCAGTTATAATACTAATTAGTGTGACAGATTTATGTTTTCAGATGAGACCCAACTGTGCAAAGTCAGGGCTTCGGCTGGATTGGAACCAGCGACAGATACAGCATGCCTCAACGCGGCAAGCGCTCTACCACCTGAGCTACGAAGCCACACGGGGAGCTCGGAAATTTCACATTTGGGCTCTGTTACACGCCCGTCCCACTGTCTCATATGGAATCCACCAAGTGATTCAGGGGATCGACTGCCCCAGCAGGACTTCTCAAACACTTCACGCTAGAATCCACCAACGCCTCTGCTGAGCGTAGAAATTGTATTGCTAATGAGTAGTGTGGCAGATTCATAAGAACGATGAAAGAATGGAAGTAATTGGTCATGGGTTTAAAAGTTGAAAAGTTCTACCATCTTGGGTGTCATCAAAAATTGGTGTAAATTTTATGTACGTACAACGTTACGAGAAACTTGAAATTGTGCCATATCAGATAGGATGAAAACGTACTATGGAACGTAAGGAAAGAAAGAATTGGCGTAAAGAAGAACAATTACAAAGCGGAAAACATCATATTCGGGTGAAAATATTGTTTTTCGTTTCAAAAGGGGTTAACTGATTAATCTACAGAAATGTGCAAGCTGCGATCAGTTGCGAGTGCTGTTTAACCCAAATCACATACTAATCAGTAACTGTTGGGGCTATCTGAACACGGGTCTGATTGTCCACCTAATCATACTGGAACATGTGTCAGCCTGATAAATCCTATCATAAGTAGTCAGTGCGAGTTATGGACGTGGGTAGCATCTGTAAACTGTAACTTAGCTAGGTGCCAACTGACTAATTGTTCACTTTGTCCGTGAATAATTGTCACATCCACGTTCTCCGTTCTCTCAATAGAAGGTGCCAGCAGTTTACATTGCTTTCCCAAAGCCGCGTATCGATGCATATTCTCAAAAATGTCTTTTACTCATGTGGTAATGAACCCTCCGCACGCGGGAATTACGGAGCAATTAAGGTTGAGCTGGGAACGAGGGGACACTAGTTTGGGTGGGAGGTCAAAAATTAGTTCAACCTGGAAGAGTAGTCCACAGATTCGTCGTCAGAAGGAACGGGCTCCGGGCTCCAAACAGGTAGTCGAATAGGGGCTCGGAGAGGGTGAACCATAGCTGATTGACACATGGGATCTATGGCCTCATCATGTTCAAAATCGATACCGTGTGGAGTTCTCATAGCGTCATTCAGCTGCATGGGTAGACTCCCCAGCTCAGTCTTCGTGTCACCATGGTTGTCGACAATTTCCGGTGAAGGCTGGATGGAATGCAGGTGTACGTGATAGACAAACAAGAGATATCAGTTACAAAATGAAACAGGATGTGACAAGAAGTGAGTCAAGATCCTCGATACCCGATAATGTACATATCTTTTCAATTGGTCACTTAAAAAGTACGAATTTATTGTTGATTTGTTTCCCATATTCCATAAGCGCGTTAATCCGATACACCTCAAATGTCATAAACGCGAATAGGTTACATGAATAGATAATGCGAGGATGTGCAGCGACCGTAAAAGTGTTGGGGTGCAGATCAATAACCCCGGTTGATAGAATCAGTTGGGTGGAACTGCCGCGTTGGAGAATGTAACCCACAGATGAACAAATGATAGAGGGATATTCTGACTTGCAGTGACATTGAAATTGACCTGACTTATCATGCTCTGATAATTAATACACTACCCGGCTACAATAAATATATCATCCGCATTTCAGTTCATGTTATTCGCTGATGTTCACGTCACTGTTTCAAAGTGAAACAAAACGTAATGCTATGAAGCTGAAATCGCCACTGGCCCGTAGTTGAGAATTCCGTCAACATAAATTGGACATCGCTCATAGGCGGTTACAGGTTTCACATTCAGATGGACTTAGTAGTCATACCCCTTTGAAAAGAAGCAATGCACCCAGGTATGCCATCATGTTAGAACTCAAGTGGTGTACCTAACTACACAGGCGGGGATTATAGGCCAGGCAAAGCTGAGTACCACTCTGAAGTGACTATTGACGAACGCTTAAATGTGACAAGTAAACTGTGCTCAGTGAGAGGTAAATGACGCAAACACAGCGACTGGAATCTGCTTCCCAATCTTGACAAAGCATATGTACTACTGACGAGTCACGACAGAAAACGTACCTCGAGTCCAAAGAAAGCCGGCTGAGCGATCTAACTGAAAGTGAACGATGCACTCAAGTATAGGTAGTATTAAGTTCACTGCACTAAGAGTCTTGAAGTGTTCATCAATAGAGAAAACGTTGTTTGATGGGCTAATTGAAATTCTCGTCTAGTGCTTCCTTTCGAACTGGACTAGCCGGATGATCTACCTGAATGGTGAGGTTGTGATCAAATGTGAGTGCTGTTCAGTTTGAAACAAACTAAAACCTCGAATTTCATAAGCGAAATTTGTGGATTTATCTTTAATGAGTGGCTGTTATTGAGGGGTGATCGACTGGAGTTGTTGGCAGTCACTGCTCTTCCTTTCCATACCGTCAAACGGTCCAAACATTTTGGTGTCTGTGTAGGACAGTATCTCCTCGGATCCAGCAGAATAATAGTCGATTCCCACGCTGTTTGGAGGTTTTTCTCAGTGGAATTTGAGATGATGACTAATAGTACGAAGAAAGCTCCAATGAAACGAAACCGCCTGTCCGTCTGACAGCAACAAACAAATGTCTGAGTGGAAAATCAGCAATTCAAATGAATGTGAAGGAACGCAGAAAACATCTAGACCATCCAAAAGAAAGCTGGTGGAAAACAATTTGAATGAAACATAAGGTTGATTGCTGATGATCGTAGCTCGATAGATGGAGTGACCTTAAATTTGTGCACGGAGGTGTTTTTAAGTTGATGAAATCAGCCAAGTGATAGTTGACACACCAAAAGAGTCAAATTCCGGAAAGCAAGGGGATTTGAAAAACAACGTGAGATGCTTTGTACAAAGATATTTCATTCGCTCCTCATGAGCTACTACAATGGAATTGGGGCAAGCTATTTACATCTAGTGGACATAACAACAAGGGGTGAGGACTACATTCGTTAGTGACAAATCAATAATGTTCTAGACACAGTGGCACGATGATTTCACAGATATCAGTATGGGTATAGATGTGGAAATCTCAAGAAACACGGGTCATAGACTGAATGATGAAAGTTCATGGCTACAGTGATGCGGGTGCTGGACGTTAGAAGCGCAAAGGTCAATCTGAAATCTTAGATTAGCGTTCGGTTAACGCAAGAGTACGTGTAGAAAGGAGTAAAAGGTGATATAGCAAAACAAAGCACAATTTACCGAGGCGATGATCATGTGTTTCTGTACATGAACAACATGGATGGTTCTACGTGTCGTCACAGCCTCTACAAACTTCACACTTTGTCAAGATTTTGGACAGTTCATTACTTGGAAGGCCTCAGTTGCATCCACTTTGTGTCCAATTTTCTTCTGAGTACTAGCAGTGGCGCTTCGTGCAGTCCTGTTTGTCAAATCATTCAATCATCTGTGGACCAGCTCACTGATGCGTGGCCCCAGCGGCCTTGAGGTACGCTGGACACATTTACTCTCGCAGCTACAGGGAAAACTACAGATCGTACCATCTTTTCCGTAGTGTCTGATGCGAAGCGAACAGAGTGTGAGTGTACAAGACATCTTGCATTCCACTACTTGTTTTCCCCAAATTTACCCGCAAAGTAGGATTCAACTATTTGCACCGCGAAACCTCGACATAAGCAGTTGGGTAAACGTGACAATCGACGCAAAGCCCGGCCCGCGATTGATGTGTCCGCGCGATGGGCCATCGACCTTACCACACGCGTTGCGTGCGTGTCTATCGCTCGACCGGTATTCCTTTTGGACTGGCCGTCTTATCGACCATGTGAACTAACCTTACACATGTACCCTGTTCACACATGCGTACTGCCTTACGTTGAGCTGATTATACCGTACCTGTTTATGAGGTTGTTGCAATCAGCCGTTTTATCGTTCTTTTATCATTCCCTTGAGCGGCAAACCTGACGACTGTCAGGCGCATCGGTTCCTGAGCAATTACGCAAACACTGAAATGATACAAAATAACTCGAAACTTTTCACAGCCCTTCAAGTGAAGCGACAGTCATGACAACCGAGTATTATTCATCATGTTTACATAACTGACCACTTATATTTAGAAATAATTGACACCATTTAAAGTATTGACTTAATCTATTTGAATTCAACTACAGGAACGGAAACCCGATTTTGTACGATCTACAGTATGATGCCAACTAAAAAAACGCTACATATGTTTAATACTCGTTCAGACTTGCACGTTTGAGTGTGTACATTGTATAATCCAACACACTCTCTGCAACGAAGCCATTTTCATGAAATGTCTCCCCAATTCTTAAGCCTAAAACAGCGACATACTAAACTGCGTTCAAACAGCTTTCAAGTAAACTGATTGGTGCTCAGTATTTGGAAAACAGACGCGACGATATCGTATGGCCGGCCAAGCTTGCTATGTCACCACGAGATGAATGTACTGGCCTAATTTCATTTGAAACCATTGGTTCCCTTGAACACTGGACAAAGCAGTTGGAACACGAAAACTGGTAGATGCGAACATTTAGTATTGACTCATCGGTACCAAATTTACAATAACATGGATGAGTTTTTATGGCAAACAACTAGAGGGGTGGATACTCAATAAGCGAGTTAGGATAAGTCGTCAAGTCCAGGGAAGGGTCAAATTCACGAACACTTGTTTCTGAACACAGAGAGCTGGTTTGAGTCGATTAATTGCAAATGCTACAGCAAAATGTAAGCATCGTGGGATAGGATGACGTAACAGGATTCTGAATGCACAAGATGGATCGGCAGCGTGACCGGTGGTCAGGACGTGTCTGGCGTTCGAGGAAACTGGCTGTTTACGCGTTTCACCAACATTCCCATTTTCCGGTGACACGGTCTTCTGTACCCATTTAGATAAATGTCCCTTCATTCTGGAGCTCAAACATCTCTCGGTTCTGCCTATGTAACTTTCTCCGCAGTTACATACAAATTGATCAACACGATGCGGAGTGGCACCGATAGGCTGATCTCCTTTGACTGAAGGCACTAGTAGTTTCTGAGTCCGAGGGATTACACGGAGTTCAGCTGCACTGAACGTTTGTTTAATTGAAGTTCTTAATCTTCACTGGAGTTAACAGAACGGTTTCTGTCTCCTCTGGAGGCGATAGGGCAACCTGATCACTGCTCACAAGCGAGAGTGGTTGAGCGTTCAGATTTGATAATTCGGTCGTGCCTGATGTGAGGTCAATGGCGCAGTGGTCAACACGGTTGCCCCATCAAAGCGTGGCTGGTCTGAGTTCAAATCCCGGCCATGCCAGCAAGGATATGCACTACTGACGAGCTCTAATGAGAGCGAAACTCGAGTCTAGTGGTCCTTTTTGAAAGAGGCTGGGTGGAAAGTCTATCTGAATGCGGAGGCTGCGATCAAATGTGAGTGATGGTCAACTTGAAAATGAAACAAATCCCTGGCTACACATCAGTAGTTTCTCAATCGCTGTGTCGTGTGATGCATGATGTAATCACCCTTAAAAGGCAGCTCTATGTAGACCCTGATTTTCTCTTCAGTGACAACCTCATTGGGTGGTAGATTTTGTCTACTGTTTCTATCTATGAACCTTCTGGGGGTAACCATTTGACTGTAGGACAGACGTAATCAGATCTAGTTCCTCAGCGAGGCTGTCGTGCGTACAGATTCGCCTTGCTCTTGTGAACAGAGTATTCACTAGTGTACGTTTGTATTGCACCGGTGGGAAGCTGCTGAAGTTCAGATGTTGGCCTGACCACGTGGGTTTCCTATAGACAGTTTTTCTAACCCAGCCATCCTCCCGAAGAATTATCAAGATATCTAGAAATGGCAGGCAGCCGTTGACCTGAAATTCACAAGTGACCCTCAGATCGGGATGACAACGATTTAGACGTTGCACCAGGTTATCTATCATCTGTTTACATCGACTGAAAATTAGGGTGTCATCGACGTAACGCTTGTAATATGACGAGTTTTCTATCTCCGTGGCTAGCTGTTGCTCAATTTTTAGTATGAAAAAGTCTGCTATGATGGGACCTAATGGACATCCCATGGCTGCTCCGTCTATTTGACAATAGGACTGCCCAAGAAAAATGAAGTCTGACATTTTCAGTACAGAGTAGGAAATTTTCGTTCAACATTTCGGTAGGAAGTGGCACCGAAATGTCACTTATTTCAACGAGTTCACAAATGTAGTCAATCGTTTCATAAAGCGGAACATTCGAGCATAGTGGCTGAATGTTTACAGAGCACGTCACTTTCCATTCAGATCACTGGTCAATTCGAAAGAATTTTCCATAGAGTATTACTGCAACTTTCGTTCCCACGGGGTTAGAATAGCGACTAGCCTGCGTGCTAATTTGCGGTAAAGGGAGTTTGCCATTGTAAAATTGGCCTAAACGGTATGCTAGACTTGTGTCTTCGGTAGGCCGTAAAGTTGGAGTGTTGACGATGCACACGACTAAAGAGATTCCTGTTCTAACTGCTCTGTTCGAACTAATTTCATTTGTTCACCTGATTATCAGGTCGATTGAGAAATGGATATACGTCATCAATCAGCCGACCTTGAATTTACTGTGATGCGCTGTCAGTGGTCTGAGTATGAGCTGGTCGTCATGCAATTAGGCCACATTAGGCCTATTCTATACACAAGATGCATCAGTAAAATGAAGAATTACGATTGGTCTCGACGCATTGGCTTTCGTACTGGTCGGCTCAGCTCGGCTCGGCTCCGCTTGTAGCTCGCTCGTTTCAACGCGTGGCACGCCGGTCTGCTCGTGGCTTCGATAGTGATTGGGCGTAGCCCTCTGCAAATCGTCGGTTGACTTCGTATCGGTACTTCTGTCCAGTTCAATCCTTTTACACTTACACCGTGTGGCAAAATACAAGCTGACCATTTCGAGTTGTGGGAAATTGTGGTCCAACAACAAATGCTGGCATGCACACTGGATATCGCCGAAGTACTCCAGAGGTCTTGAGGTGCTACTATAGTTTACCCACTGTCACAGCGACAGTGGACCTTGACGCGGTGTGACCGCAAACGCATCTCGATGCTCCATTAGGCTAAACTGAACGGTGTGATGATCATGTCGACGCAGTCACTACTCATGGCAAACAGGCCAATAGGTCGAGGTCTTACGAGCCACAATCTCCTTGCTCTCCAGGCTGGGGGTTGGAATAGGGCTGAAGTCTTATTGCGGAGGAAGCACTGCGTCTAGTGTACTACCACCCACTCTCTGTCTTGCGATCCAGGCCTTTGAATTGACGGTTCTGGTCGTGAATCCTAGTCGTTTTCCTATCTGGGTCTCAGAGTCCTGGTAGTATCTCAGCCCACATACGGCCACAAATTTTCACAGCACCAACAATTCCGTGTAGCATTGACCGTCTCGTAGTATGGAGCGGCTGTTCTATCTGTTGCACACGAGGAATGGATAGGGGGAGAGCGCAGTTACTGGATATTCCATCCATTTTCTCATACCTGAACCATGGGAATCTGCATACCGTCTTCTGTACTTCTTTCATGAAGGAATTTAAAGGTCAATCCAAGCAGAAGATACTATTTGTTGATTGGGAAACTAATGGTAATACTCGTAGATGCGTCTGCCCTGTGGAAGAACCCAACCTAGGGTGTCTAACACTTTGATGAATTACTTCACTTCTTTACGCCAGGTCATCATCTGTTCACCTCGCACCATACACCAGTCGGCTGTAGCGTCGATGGAGAGTGGTTCATGTGGCGGGTGTCTACAGGGCATCCTTAGTACGGTAGTCAGTTAGTTAGTCTCGTACATACTTGAAGTTTGATCGAATGGACCCACTTGACATTCACCACCAAATACGCGCTACTTGGCTTTCTCTTAGCACACACACACACACTGATGCCGCCCAATACACACCATCGATCGTAGACGTCAGTGTTCATGTAGCTGAAAACATCTGGCGTATTCCACTCTGAGCGGCGAAGTTTCTCGGCCGTGAAGTAGTACGACTCGCACAGTCATCTTATATGCGTTACCCTTGAGGGTTGGAGAGATGTTAGTGTTCATATAACTACATATATCCGTCTACTGCCGTTGCGTTTGTGCCAAACCTGATACCGATATTGATCCGAATGCACTATTGTGACACACCCCTCATAGTCGCTTCAAACACGTGACCCGTGAACTTCAGAGCAATGTGGCCACCTTGTCGACAGACATGTCCTAGATTAACAAACACCGCTGTACCCTCGAAGATGTGACCTTCTGTTTGACACCCTATACTTCTCAAATAGAGAAATTAGTTAACAACCTCCGTAATTTGGTTACAAGGCGTTATTTTCACGTAGTCCTGCAGAAGCACTTTACGCTGTGAGGCTGCAAAGCGCATTTAAAAATATTTGACAGAGTGCTCGGAAGTTGTCAAATGACAACACCTAGTCGTCAGCACAATCAAGATCGGTCGGTCTTCCACCACGTGGGGGATCCGCGCCGGTATCTTTTGAGTACCAGAGACAGTCTTCCATTATTTTGTCTATCACAAAGTTGAAACAATCTTGGTGAAAGCAGATTGGTTTGACGTACGCCGCACTTGGTACTGAAGTCGTCAGACAGTTCTGCGTGAAACCCAAAGAGAGTCGAAGTATGGTATTAAAGCGCCGACAGTATGTTCACGTACTTCTTCGGTACACCTATGAGTTCAGGCGATTTTAAAAGTGTACACCGATCCATCGAATTGAACGCACCTTTACAGTCGATAGATACAGCCATTGTTGGCTGGTGTTACGTGTGACCTCTCGCGAACTTGGCAAAGGGTGAAAACCTGATCAATACGTCCTCGTCTAGGACACACAGCATTGAGCCGCTGAAGTACGATTGATGTCAGGACCCTAGTTAGGACCGGGGTCAGGCTAATTCTTCTACGTTTTTTTTATGAGAAATTTTGGTTCCTTTCTTCAAGATCGAGTAACGCCAACACGCAGAGACATGTTCTTTGTTGACCATACTAGCCAAACCATCAGAGTCATAGCTTCCACTATAATCCCCCACATTCTTTCATATGTGCCGGCACGAGATCATCTGAACCAGCGACACCATCGCGTTGAAGAGCCGAAATGTCAGTTTTAGTGGATGCTTCTAAAGTTACCAACCAGGGTACCACATTGCAATTTTGAGACAGTGACACATTTAAACTAGGAGGCCAACTAAATTGACTCTCGAAGGGTTCCGCTTAGCGCTTCTAACCTTACGGATTCGCTATGAATGATCGTGCTTTCTGCTCCACTGATAGCGTCACTGACAAACGGTTGCACTGAACCAACCACAAAGTTAATTTCGAAGATTCTACGAGTGCCTCCTTGGGAAAAAGTGAATCCCACTTCCTCAAAAAGTTTTGCGATGGGCAAGTGTCACAATTGGTGTTGAAGTTGCGTTTCAGCTTCCTGCTGATATTCCTCGGAAAGTTATCCAATGCGGTATGATGAATACGCCTTTTCTGAATCTAACACCTTTAGAGTCTTCTCTGAATCCGATGTTTATAGCACACACACCGCTGTGCGGTACACTTACGAAACTGCTTCGTGAATGCTCTGTGAGATTTGGGCTCAGCACCTTTTGAAATTTCCGACTGTTAGGCTACTTTGGAACTTACGCTTCACCACCAGCCTGACCAGTTACCCAACAGCCAGTTATTGCTGTTGTTGTGGTCATGTCCAAGCAACAGTATGAAAGAAAGAAGTAACGCGTGATTTAAATACACGCATTTGCTCACTCTAACTGAAATTGTCTGATTCAGAGAGGGATAGCTACAAGTAGAATAGAGACACGCACTCGTCTTCATTTTGACAGCCTGCCTAGACGATCGCAACTTCGGCCAGAATGACTGATACGGAACGCAATTATAAGGAAGGTGTGTCGGAATGGACTAGGGAGCTAAACCTGATGGAGTAGTAGTGGCGCGGTCAGTAGCTGCATGCTCCCCTTATCCACTCTGCCGTGTGGACCAGATCATCATCATCATCATCATCATCATCATCATCATCA